>VDFB02085621.1:0-12129 GCA_007258455.2 Sequoia sempervirens
CTTTCTTCAACGCAACTTGCATTCCCAACAACAGGGCTTCATACTCGGCAGTGTTATTGGTGTTATCAAACTGCAGCTTGAAGGATAAAGGGAAAAAATTTCCTGATGGCGAAATGAAAACCATTCTTGCTCCAGAGCCAGTCGAAGAGTAGCTACCATCAAACTTGAGCAACTAGACACTGTTGGGATAACCAACTGGAATAGTGTCGAAGTCCAAAACTTCATCATCTGACGAAGATTCATGATCAGAGATTGACAAATCTCCCGATGACGTCTCATTTGAAGTTGAAGAAATATCATCTTTCTCTAATTCGTTTTGAGTCGAGGATTCTCCTACCTCATTTGTTTGTAGGTAGTAAGTTCCCACTCCTGATGATTTGAACAAAATCTGAGCTCTGGGATCATCTGACTCAACAACTGAAAAATTTGATTCTTTTTCAGGAATCAGCTTTTGCATCACACCTTTTACTAGTATTCTTGCTTTGGACATATCCATACTTAGCTCTCCTCCAACATATTTACAGAAATTACATCCGAGGAGGATACCGTAGGAAGCCGGTACATCGGCCACGAGGACCGTCATCTTTATTTTCTTCTCCGGGTATGCGGCGAATGCGTATTGTGCATCTTTGATCTGACCGATCAATGGCACTTGTTTATTCTCCATGGAAAAACAATGGCTGAAGGTTTTGGTCATTTCAAAGCCTAATGCAGTAGCCACCTTGGCAGACATCACATTGTCAGATGCACTAGAGTCTATGACATAGTTACTCAGCTTAAAACCATTTACAAGTAGGGAGATGAAAAACGGATCAATGCATCCAGAAGCAGTTGGAGGATTTGATACAAGGTTACTCTGTGATACTTTGGGTTTAGGAGTAACTGGGATGTCAGGAGGAGTATCCCGACTTGGGGAAATCTTTTTATCATTTACGAACTTGACAAGCCTGTCAAATTGGTCGGGGTTGGCTTTGAGGTATTCAGCCTCGGACATTTGAACCTTGGTCTTCTTGGCATGGTCAATAATGTCAAAAGCTTGGAAAGAACTTTGTAGGTTGGAAGTCGTAACTTTGCTGATTGGTTTCACAAAAGGCACACTGGTCTTTGGAACAGGAGGATTAGCTTTAGGAATAACGGGAGTTGACGAAGGAGAACGAGGTGCACTTACTTGTGGATTTGTTGCTGTAGACACCTAAAAATGACCTAGGCCTACAAGCTTCATTTTTACCACTTTCGTCCTAGCATAATTAAGTCATTTAATTATGTCCTTGGTCCACATTCGACTATTGATTAAATAAGTCATAATTATTTAATTAATTCATGTCATTTATTCTTCATGATTATTAAATAAATAAATTTTAATTTATTTATTAAATACGTCATTAATTGTCTAAAGTCTTCCTTTAATTAAATAAATTTCTTAATTTATTTAATTTCCCTTTGTCATTTATTTTCCTCTTGATTAATTAAATAAATCTTATTTATTTAATTACGTCACTAATTAAGTCCCCTTCTTTCTAAAATTAAATAAATTCCAATTTATTTAATTTTTTGTCCACTTTCCTCTATAATTAAATAATTATTTTAATTATTTAATTATTCATTAGCCTCTTCTCTCATTAAATTAAATAAATTTTATATATTTAATTTAGTCCACTCTCTTGAATTTTGAATTAAATCATCATTTAATTCAAAATAATTCTTATGGTCACATTCCTCTATAATTAAATAATATCTTTGTTATTTAATTATTCATTGGTCACCTAAATTAAATAATTTTATTATTTAATTTCTCCAGCAACCTCTTGACTGTAGCTAATCTTATCTTCCAAATCAAATTCCATTCCTTTGACATCTCATTTAATTTCAGTCCCTTGATTGAATTATTTGCAATTCAAATTCAACCCTTCATCTTTATCACGCCCTAATTTTGACTCTAATTCCCTATTTCACACCGCAACATTCTCCAATTCTCACCATTGATTCTAGGACACATTTTCATCTCCGCCACTCATTCGTAAATTGCGCTTTTATAAAATGGGGTACTTTTAGTTCCTTTATTTTAGTAAATCTCATGCTCATTCTGTCAACTTAGATTATTGTCATTTTAGTCTATTGTGAGGTCATTTCTTTTATACAAATCCTTCAACACTTGCATAGGGCTTTGTCATTAGTCTAGGTGCTCATTTGAAATCTGAGGGCATCTCTATTTACTGCAAGCTAGGAGGTGTAACAAAGGTGAAGCATGGAAAATGAAGACTTAGGGTAACTTTGTTCCTTTTTGTTTTCACATTTATTTCCTTTGTACTTTGTTACTTCAATGGATTTTTAATGTTATTGTGCTAACCCCTTTAACTAATCTCTGATTTTCCCTTGATCACATTGGTGAACCCAACGTTGTTTTTCTATTTTTCGTATGGTTTTTTGTTGTTTTCTATCGTTTTGCAAGTACAGGTACGGATCGCCGCAATTTTTAAAAAAAACATTGTGATGCATTTGATGCGTCGCGACGCATCAGAGAACACTAGTGCCGCAATCTCTCTGACAAGCTACAACTGCTGACCAAAATGATGCATCTGACCTTCCGAGTCGCATTCGAAGACCCGAGCGACGCATTTGCACTGTTGCGCCGCATCTGCCTGGTAATTTTTTTTAGGTTCTTATTTTCGGATTTTTGGGTTTTTCCCTACTGCCTCGATTTCTCGCTTTCTATATTCTTTTATTCCCGAATAAGCTACGGAAGATTAGATTTTGCGGAAATTAACCTTCTTTGTAGCGTGGCGGATCTCCATCTTCGTGGTGGTTTTTCTATTTTTAGGGTTTTTTTGTTTCTTTTCTGCTTTTGTTTTGCGTATTGCAGCATGGATCGCACTTGAAGCGTTTCGTCAATAGGTCAAAAGATTTGATGTGTCGCTGACGATTTGATCGATAAAGCATCGCGATCGCCTAACAAGCCGCAACTGACAACTATAACGACGCATCTGACCTGCCGAGTCGCATTCGAAGACCCGAGCGACGCATTTGATCTGCCGCGCTGTAGCTGTCTGGTAAAATTTTCCTTCAGTTTTGTCATTTTGATTTTTAGATTTTTGGGTTTTTCTGTTTACTGGTTTTCTGGTTTTCTATTTTTTCCTGTTTCTTTTTTATTCCTGCATGTTAACTAGATTAGACTTTTCTTGTGTTACTAATCTTTTCTTGTAGCATGTGGCAATCCTCATTCGTTTGTCGAAGACCATTGCATAAGAGACTACTAATATTCATTGTTTGCAGATTCACATGTCAAAGAAGGAATAACAAAACTTTGTGCTTGTTTTTCTTAGAGTAGCAAACATTTGAATTTGGTGCATATAAAACGAAATCATGTCTTTTATGCTTGATTGTGATTGTGGAATGGTAGGTGAGTATGCTCTCACTTGGTGAAAACCTTGTGATCAGAAAACCAGACCCATTCTGGCATTTACCTTCACGATTCGGTATATATCTGGTATCCCTTGGCGCATTCGCAGCATCTTAAAGTGCAAGAGAAATGGCATCGACTCTAGAACTTAAAGCCCCGCTCGGGTGGGGAAAGTACCACCCCTGTGGACGACTCGTGACCGTAGCATCCCGACATCAGGGACTTCCGTGACGGTGTTGGCAGTGGCCTGGGGGCCCAAGAATAATGAAAGCATGGTTGTTTGATCGGTATTGGACCTTAGTGGACTCCTTCCATGGATCATGCCCCCACCTTAACGAATTCTAATTAAACACCTCTTGTCTTAGTGTCCAACCGCTGTATTGGCCATTGTTATATAGTACGGGTACGATCATGCCCAAGACACCACTCAACATCCCCTGAGTAGAGATAGCAATTCTTGGGATGTCACCACCCAAAGAATCTACCGTGCCTCGAATGACTTAATGGGAGGGAGCCAATGCCACCAAAATTCTAAGCCATCCTCACTGCAGCGAAAGGTGTTTATCACCAATCCGGGGTATATAGGTGGGCTATACCAAGTATACAAACCCTTGGCCTATTCTCCTTTTTAGGATCGTGCTTATCTGATGTGTGTTTGGTTACATTAAAAATGCTGTGTTTGTCAAGTGTATTCTGGTTCTGTCACAGTTCAAACAAAACATTCATCAAACAAGTCAAAACTTCCATCAAAACAACACAAAAATCATGTTGAAACTGAACTGAGTCGCATCTGTCGAACCGCAACTGCTTTACTGCAACACAACTGCTCTGATAAACCGCATCTGAAACTTAGAACAACGCATCTGTAGGCGTCGCGACGCATCTGATAACTGAAAAGCCACATTTGCTTAATAGAGCCGCATTTGACAATAAGAAAGCCGCAATTGCAAAACTGAACCGCATTTGCCAAACTGTGACGCATTTGCTAAACTATGACGCAT
Source organism: Sequoia sempervirens (assembly GCA_007258455.2). Lineage (NCBI taxonomy): Eukaryota > Viridiplantae > Streptophyta > Pinopsida > Cupressales > Cupressaceae > Sequoia > Sequoia sempervirens. The sequence continues at coordinate 4,399 of VDFB02085621.1, forward strand.
TTCCCTGTCAAAATCTTAAACTTCAAAGTCGAAACTTGAGGTCTTCAAATTGTCAACCATTTGTCAAACACTGTCATCAAAAAGATTATGTCCGAAACCAAACTTGATATTGCTCAAAGTCTTGTCCATTAGCTTGCATTAGTCACCATAGGTTTCATACCTCATTCCTTTTCATTGCTTATACTTGGCATTAGACTATCCCTAGGTTCACATCTTGCATACTTAGGATTAGGCAAATCTTAAGCACACCTTTGCAAAGTCATTGTTTTCGACATTAGACCCTCTTGGACTAAGTTATCAAACCTCCTTTAGTCATTGTCCTCTTTTGTGAGATTCTTCCAACTCAAAAGTCTAGTTAGGGAGACTCACTAGTCATTTAGACCTTGTCAACTTGTCATTTCCAACGAAGTCCTTTAGCAGTCAAAATCAAAAACAAAGTTCAAGTTTAGAGGTGCTTAGATAACCTTGTCTTACATTGCATAGAAATTGCATATCCTTATTCACAAAAAATCCAAAAACATTAGTCATTCTAGTTTTCATCTTGAACCTTAGACTTCACATAGTGTCATACTTGCATTTAGGTTGTCATTCCTATTTGAGCAATCTCATTTATGGTTGAAACCAGACTTCAAAAACAAAAGAGACAAATGGAAAACTTTAGACAAGACCCCCCATTTACTGCCAACAATCCTCCATATGACTCAAGCTGGACCTTGTACGACCCATTTACCAATCTAGACAATCAACCTCCAACAACAACACAAGCCTCGTCAAACAGTACATTCGACCTCTACTTGCAAAGAGATGAAAATGGTCAACTACTTCAAGAACACATAGAGGCATTGACACAAGACCCAGAGGCCTATCAGATGGCTGAAGCAATAGCTCGTCAGGACAGAGACAGATTTGTAGCCATGCTCTTGAGTGAGGGAGCTAAGTTACCAACAGGATTTGATGCCAACACGCTAAATTTGACACTTCATGACCCTAATGCCAATAAAGCACATAACATGTCACATAGTGGTCAACTTTCGAATACTATGAGCAATACTTCCTTTGAGACCACAACAACAATAAATACCACTCCCAACATCCCAAACACCTCCAACATAGTAAATGCTACATCTATTGGGGGATCACAATCATCTACAACATCCACAACACTACCCCAATCAGATGGAACCACTCTTGGCTCCTCAACAACATGGGAAAATTATTCCAATCCTCTTTTTACCGCGACGGTAAATACCACGGGGGCATTATCAAGTCACCACAATCCCCCTTTGACAACTACATCTACTACCATGAACACAACTTCGACAAATCCGTTCAGTAGTACTTCACAAAATCCTTTGGGAGGAGCCACAGGACGTATCTTTATTAAAGTACAACAAAAAAACGTTAACACGACAACACAGTCAAATGTCATTACCTCCCAAGGTACAAACACAAACGTCCCCCTTGTACAAAACCAACAATTTACACAAGGTGGCCAAATAACACAACCCATGACATCATTGACACACCATAACAGTCATGGTCACAACATCCCCCAAATAACGACATACATGGCTGGGGGACACATCCCAACATACTCATCCAACATTCATACTCATCAACATGCACCAAATCATAACTTCCAATACCAACAACACACGTCATATGTACCACAACAATCCATACCACCACAATACACCAACACTCACGCACACCAAATGGGAACACATGGTGTACCAGGCAACCCAACATACGGAAACATAAACGACCCTACCATAGATGAACTCAAAGAAAGAATGAAGGATATGGAGAAAACTATGCAAAACATGTACATCTCAGGTAGGAAATCAGACATATCATATGACCTGGATGTATACCCATTGGACACGAACTTATACATGCCTGCATTTCCACCAAGATACGTGTCACCCAACTTCACAAAATATAGAGGCAAGACAAATCCCATTGAACATGTTCACGAATTTGCAACCAACTGTATGGATATCGCCTACGAACCAACATACTTGATGAGACTTTTTTCCAAAAGTTTGGCGGGTCAAGCCCTTGAATGGTTCTCAACTCAAAAAGATATCTAGACATGGGATGAGCTCAAACAAAAATTCATACGCAATTACGCCTACAACATTGACATGGACACCTCTATTACTAGCTTGTGTAATCTCACGCAAGAAGACTCGGGTGAGACATTTATTCCATTCTTTCAAAAATGGAGAAGCCTCACTAGTCGATGTCACATTGACATTCCTGAAAGGGAAAAAGTCAACATGTTCGTCCAAACACTTATAGGACCCCTAAAATTCGCATTACAAATACATGGTTGCACAAATTTCACAGAATTAGTGGAAAAGGGAGTCCAAATTGAGAAAGCCCTTATTGCAAAGGGAGAACTGAGATATGGTTCCAAAAACACAAACACCAACTTACCCGCTGACAAAAACAAATATTGGGTCAAGAATAAACATGTTACAAATGACGGTGTGGTAGACGCCAAGACTGCAAGTCCTGTATTGGCCCTGAAAGGGGTTCAACAACAAAACAGACCAACAATGACATCGACACCTCCTCCCAATACTTCTTCAAACAATCAAAGTGGTCAAAACAGTCAAGGACAATATCGTTCGATGAGACAATTTCCTAGGGGTCGCACATACACCCATTTGGGTGAACCCATTGAAGATGTCCTTAAGAAATGCATCCAACATGGGGTCATCACACTTCCGGAAATAAAACCATATGACCCAGGACAATTCAAACCAGCATGGTGGAATGACAATGCACTTTGCGAATACCATCGAGTCAAGGGGCATACAACCTCTAACTGCCGACAACTGAAAAACATCATACAAGACCTTATCGAAAATCGCACCATCGAAGTGGGTGGATCACAATTCAACTCCAAATCAGACCATACTATCCACAAGAATCCACTGTAGGATCATGGTTCCCATAATGCTTCCACTTCAGGTTCACAAAACCAAGCTAACTTCGCCTGGGTCAAGTACGATTATTCTAGTGGACCAATTATAAACAATGTCCAAACTGAAGATGGGTACATCAATACCATTACGGTCAAGAGAGCACCCCAGTGTAATGCTACTACTCGCAGTGGCAAGGTCACTATAGCTGGTCCGCCTCCTCCTAGACAAGTCAAAATCACAATACCGGGCCCATCGGCTAAACAATCACAACCTGCTGCATCGGCTAAACAACCAAAACCTGTCTCAACCCCACAACAGTGGAAACCCAAAAGCGAGTTCAACCTCATTGACCAACTAGGAAAGACTCCCGCACAAATATCTATCCTTGAGTTGCTTCGTATCTCTCCGGCACATAAAGAAATCCTAGACAAAACTCTTTTAGAGTCGTCGGTCCCTAAGGACATCGATGTCAATCAGTTTGAAACTATGGTGGGATATCTCACCATGCCGCACCATGTCACCTTCTCGGATCAGGATTACTCATCATCTAAAACCAACCACAATGACGCATTACACATAGAAGTTTTTGTCCACAAGCGCAAGGTTAGACGGGTTTTAATAGATGGCGGAGTGGTTGAATATATGCTCCCTCAAACTAGTTAAGGCTCTTGGGTTCTCTGATGCGTGCGTAGACCCAACGAAAAGCATAGTGATCAAAGCATACAATGACGAGGAACGCTCTTCAAGGGGTGTTATCTCCCTCCTGTCGAGGGGACCCGCCACAGACACAACCCCGCCAGTCCTAGATTTGGAACTACCATATAACATTTTACTACCGCCCATGGATCTTTTAAAAGTCATTCAACATACCACCAATGCTCTGTTTCGACGGTACAAAGTCACTATATACCTAGACTGACCTTCCAATATTAAAATAATTCTATAGTATCTCCTCAAAACCGAAAATTACAATCGAAGCACCTCACTCTGCTCAAGTACACGACCCTCCACACTCCACGCTATCTTCCACATCCACTCCATCCACGTCTTCCGCCATACCACCACCTTCCACCAACCCTACGACTGAATCAACTGTCAAAATCCAGGACCTTGGCTGTGGAGAATTCAAACTGCACACAACATACAGCATCACAACAATGCCTAGATCTCCCAAGGACTATGGTCGGCCATGTTTCTGAATGGAACCTCAGGAAACCTTCATAGTCCCACCAAATATAGTTTTTATCAAATGGGGAGACATGAGTGAGGAAGACCTTGCTGACATCACATGATGGATCTATAAGGATACGGTCACATTACCTCCATTACCAGTTCAAATATATGGCAAAGGTTATGACTTCATGAAGGCTAAAGGCTATGATGGTACTAGTGGCCTAGGAAAAGACAAAACAGGCTGAAGGGAACCCATAGAAACTTTTCAAATTCTGAAGTATCTTGGATTAGGGTTTGGATCACTTGCCCATGGTGATCGACGTACCTCTGGACTTTTAAATGAGTGAGTACATGCTTCTGACAGTGTCGAGACTACTAGGGAACCCCTCACTGAAACTGACTCCCACGAGTGGGAATTTGGCTCAGAACGATCCCTAAGTGACTGTTGTCTTGATGATTTGTTTGTCGAACCAGGAGAATTGACCTTTGAACAATGATTTTGGCAAACATTCAAAATTGAACAGGCACCAAATAGTCAAAGCCCTAATACCACTTCCCATAAAACACAACAGCCATCATCTGACCCCCCTCAGTCTAATCTATCCGAAGTGTCAGATGACATTGATAACTAGGGCTCTAAAACCTTCACTCCTTATTACGACAATGAATATGACACTAGTGAAGGAGAATATTGGATAGAGTCCGATGTAGAGTTGGATGATGATAACCTCATCTACAATATCAACGAATCCATCTGCATGCTGTCTGCATCCTCACCCCAGTTCACTATCTTTGACGATGGCATCTCTTTAGTTTACCCAGAACTAGTCAATTGGGACTAAGCACCACCCGGCTCACACATTCCGTAATGATGAGCTAGCTCACCATGGATACAGGCATACCAAGTGGGGACCACAAATCCGGATTTGCTATTGATTTAGACTGCACGGCATACTTCAGTGAGACCGTCCAGTCCTCTAGTCACAAAAGTAAAAATAAAGTAAAAATGAAACGTCTCTAGGTGAAAATCGAACGGCACCCTTTGACCTATAACAAAACAAGGGACGACTATGGTGAAACCTATAAGGAGGTTTCAAAGATGGAGGACTGGACTTTCTCCCCATGCAACAGGAGAAATTGGCCATGCTTATTGAGGACACAATAGAGGATAACATTTCAACTACAGAGGATCCCAAGATGGTCCTCTTTGCTACATCATTGACTGACGAAGAGAAACCAGAATTTCATAAATTCTTTGCAAAACGGAAAATCAACTCTTGTATGGTCCCATGCATATGCCGCCGTGATTGACCCCTGCAAACCGGTTCCCTTGATCACCGCCACTATTACCCAATGCTAAACCAGTCAAGCAGAAGTTGCACAAAATGCACCCTCAAGTTGCTCTATTGGTCAAGGCTGAATTAAAGAAATTATTGGATGCCGGATTCATAAGGTCTATAGATTATGCTGAATGGATTTCCAATCTAGTGCCGGTGACAAAGCCAAATGGGCTGATTCGGGTATGTACAGACTTTCAGGATCTAAACAAGGCATGTCCAAAGGATGACTTTCCTTTGCCCAACATTGACATCATAGTGGACCTAACTGTGGGACATGAGATGCTATCCCTCATGGATGGTTTCTCTAGATATAATCAAATCCGCATTGCTCCTGAGGATCAGCACAAAACAACATTTACATGCCCATGGGGTACATACTGTTGGAACGTCATGCCGGGGTACTCAAAAGCATGGAGTTACCACATATCAAAGAATACCAATACGATCTTCCATGACGCGGTACACCAATGTATTAGGATTATATGACACATTGGCCAAATCAACCTTCAGGAAAGATCATTTTGAAATTACTTGACATAATTTTTCAAAGAGACTGAAGAGTACAAAAGTTAAACCCTAAAAATGTGTCTTTAGGGTCACATCAGGAAAACTATTGGGATACATAGTTTCCCGAAGAGGCATAGAGGTCGATCCGACCAAGGTCAAAGCAATTATAGACATGCCTCCGCCCAGAGGGATCAGTGAACTTAGAACTTTGCAGGGTAGAGTACAATCTATTCGCCATTTTATAGCCCAGTTGGCAGATAAGTGCCATCCGTTCCAGTACTTGTTACGCAAAAGTGTCCCCTTTGTATGGACGGATAAATGTCAAGAGGCCTTCCAACAAATAAAATATTACCTACTATCAACACCAGTACTCATGCCGCCCATTCATGGAAAGCCTTTGATTCTATACATCTCAACTACTAGTTCAGCACTGGGGGCATTGCTGGCCCAAAATGATCACGAAGGAAAAGAAAGGGCAATCTATTACATCAGCCGCACGTTGATAGGCTATGAATTGAACTACACATACATTGAACTTGCATGCACCTGTTATTACATTTTTTGCATCCCAAAACTAAGACCTATATGCTTTCAGTCATACGGACACAATTGGTTGCCAAGATTGATCCATTGAAATATCTACTAAAGTGGGCAACGTGCCGGGCGGTTGGCAAAATGGGTCGATCTTAGCGATGCTGGCCTCTAGGTAATATTGAAGCGCCAAGGCAATAAAGGGAGCAAAGTAATGTGAATCAACTAAGCGGATGCACCCGATTCAAGCCACTCATCCATTAGTAACTGATTTTCCTGATGAGTCCATTTTTCATGCGGAACTGGCAGCACCATGGAAACTATTTTTTTATGGGTCTCATACTGGTCATGGCTCAGGCGCAGGAATCCTGTTTATCACACCACAAGGGGATTCAATTCCTAAATCATTTCTGATTGCTTTCCCCTGTACAAATAACATTGCTGAATATGAAGCACTGGTCACAGGTCTCAAGTTAGCAATCAAATGGAAAATTCAGACACTGCTTGTATTCGGGGATTCCCAGTTAATAATCAACCAAGTGAATGATGACTATGAAACAAAGGATGAGAAGCTGCTTCCCTACAAGAGGATGGTGGACAGTTTTCGGACGTACTTCCAACTGATTTCTTTTGAGCAAATCCCTAGGGCACAGAATAAGGCAGCTGATGCCATGGCTACTATCAGTTCTCTTCTGGACATCCCTAAAAATGTGCCACAATTTGAATTCTTAGTAGAGCAGCTTTTGATACTAGCATATGATATCCCAGAATCAAAAATGGTTTGTGAACTTGTTGGTCCCAACTCTCCTTGGTATCAAGAAATTTACGATTACCTAAAGTCTCACACCCTCCCACCGAACCTGTCGAATAACCAACGGAAGTCCTTCATTAGAAAATCTGCAAGGTATGCCATTGTTAGTGACACCCTATACCGCCGTAGTTTCGACGATACCCTCCTTAGATGTCTTGACTTGGAAGCATGCTCACGACCTTCCAATGGCGGTATATGGATCATCATTCAAGTGGTCCCTCGCTAGCTAAAGCCCAGCGAGACTTGGGTACTATTGTGCGACCTGAAGTGGAAAAGATGCAATTGAATATGTCCGGACTTGTCGCAAATGTCAAATACACAGTGACTTGGTCCATGCTCCAGCACAAGAACTCCGGGCCATCACTTCTCCTTGGCCCTTCGCTCAGTGGGGACTCGACCTGATGCGTGAATTCATCAACCTCATCTGGCGGCC
>VDFB02085622.1:0-12026 GCA_007258455.2 Sequoia sempervirens
TGAGCAACATTTCCTTTTGGAGGTGGCAAGGAGTAGTGGATGAGATATGCTTATCTTCAGTCTTGCAATGAGGGAGATGTCAGAATTCTTGGCGCTATTGGCCTGGGAATGTGTCGACTTTATTCCATGCTTTGATTTTGTGACGTGGTTTGATTTTAGATAGCTTCAGTTATAGTGACGACTCCATTTTGTGCAAAAAAATTCTATTGATTTATTGAGAACTGTTGATACGATGTTTAGAGATAACATTGGTAATAATGTGAGGCGTGAAGTTCTAGGCGGCTTCAACATGATTAATTGTCTTAAATTATCGACGGCTTCAGCTTCAACAAATTTTATTATATATGGTGTCGATTTCTTCATACCTTCAGTCCTTTTGGCTGCGTCGGTTTTCTGTTGGTAGTGGCCCAATATTTTTAGATTGAAGATATTTATTGTTTTTCTCTTGGCCGATAGTTGTGATTTTCATTCTTGTGAGATGTGAATATTTGCATCACTGCCTTATTTTATTTTTGGTGCTAGTTTGAAGTGACGGGTCTTATTTTGGATGTAACGGCTTCAGGTTACTTCTATACTTGGACCAACGGCTTTATTATTCCTAGCTAAATCGTTTATGATGAAGATGTTTATTTCTTCCTTCAGCATTTGTAACATGTTGACTTCTATACTTGGAATATCGACGTCTCCTTGCTCTGACGGCTTTCTAACAATTGATGACTCAATTAATATTGAATCCTTACTTTGCAGCCGACCTGTGTGGCTTTTATAATAAAAATCGCCTCATGCTCATTTCTATTGAGTGTGCTTGTTTAAAGGGTGGCTTATTCCTGGCGTGGGTTATGATGTGCTTCAATGATTTTAGAGGGTGATTTTACTCCCTGGCGCGAATTCATTACTTGCCTTCGTGGCATTTACCTTATGAGTCTTTTCTTCTAGGTGGAAGCTTCTATCACATTATTAAGGTGTATTGATCCCTTTTTGGATATTGATGGTTTTATGGGAGAACATACTTTAAGGAAAATCTTCACCGATTTATTCATAGTGATGAACTACAAAATGAAGGGGACGTGGTGATTGGTTGTAATGTGTCTATAGGAGAAAAGGCGATAGAAGTTCTGTGTATCAATGATAATGATGTTGTGTAAGATCTTTGCAGCATATATGTGAAGTCTTCCTTATTGTGTGATGGCTGTGAATGAACAGGTTGTATCAAGCTTGAACATATATGGTGGTGCTGAGTGGAAACATGTGTGTAAAGTTGTGATTTCTGTCGAGCTACTCTTGGTTCTGTGTAGAGCCCGAGTTAACCCCGTACATGTTTCTATGAAGTGCAAGATGTGAATATTAATGGTGTTGTGAAAAGTATAGCAGTCTGTGTTCATTCTTATGAATACGTTTTGGAAGTCTTGGTGTTTTTTGAAGTTACTCTGTGACTGTTCTTATATCCCAGACTTTAGTGTTGTGGCTGCTCATTCTTGAGAAACGTGAGAGGAAGGAAAGTCAACCTGTTGCCATTTTTTGTGGAAGAAGTTGTATTTGCAGTTTGTAGTTGTTGAGTTCATTATCTGACAAGAATTCTTAGTTTGGAGTGAACATTGTAAGGTAGGAGTCTTGAGTAGGTGGAGGTAGTTTTCTCTTGACAATGTTTGGTATGGTGGATTTGTTCAGCTATTAAGTCCAAGTTGTTGTGTGAATCTGAGAAATGTTGGAGCATATTACAAGAGGTGTTGAAAGCCTGGTTTTGAGTTGTGTTCAGCTTGAAGGAGATTTCGGTTTGTAGAGAGTGCAGTTTGGTAAGTGATTTTGGGGGTGCATGACAAGGGGCATGGTGTCTCAGGTTTGTGTTTCTGGATAGAGTGTATGGTTGAGACCCTCATAGTATATGTGAAGGCATTGCTTGAATCAGTGTTTTGCAGATTTGTGTTCGAAGTTTGGAGTTGGTGCTTTAGCCACTGAAGTTGGTGCTTTGGTGTATTTGGAGTTGGTTCTTCGAAGGAGAGTTGGTGCTCACTGAATGAAATTGAAGTTGGTGCTTCGTGGAAGTTGGTGCTGTATAAATTTTAGGTGAACAGATTAAATGCACAGAAAATAATTCAAAATCAGAAACAATAACACAACAGATACCCTGGGAAAACCCTCCTCTTGAGGGAGAAAAACCCAGCAACAAAGATCTCTCTTATATTTAATATAGTAGTGGCAACAATTCACTTTACAATGAGGCCGAACACAAGGCCAGAAATCAGAACCTTCACCAGATACAAGGAATAGATACAGACCTCACTTTCAGACAGTATAATTCAGACCTTCAAGAGTATTAGCAACTCAGCATTAGATAGCCTTCAATCTGTACTGGAACAATTCGTAATTTGTTCTTGAAGCGCCTGAAAGTATTCTCTTGGCAGTTCACACTTGAAGGAGTTCGCACTTATTCGCTCTTGACAAAATTCGCAATCTCTGAACTTGATGATTAGCAATCTGCTAACAAGGAATTCACCCTTGCAAATAGTTCGCACTAGAAGATATATCACACATGAAGGTAATTCGCACTTTCTTGATGATCTTGCAAAGGATGGATGATCTTGTATATATACAACTTAGAGAGGTTGCACCTCTTCATATCATGAGGTCAGCCAGAATAAGCACAATTACAAATCATAAATGATGTCGGCCAGAATAATATTAATTTCAAATCATAAATGATGTCGGCCTCAAGTGAAATTGTAAATAATACAAGTGAGGTTGGCCACCTCATAAATATTAGACAATAAATTAAATAGCGGCGGGGCTATCAACACTAATTGTGAACATTCAAATAGAGGTAGGAAGGATAAGCGTAGGCTGTATTTATAATTAACACTCCTCAAGTAGGGAGAGAACTTCTAATTTGTACAAAATCAAAATCATCTCCGTCGGATATGAAGAGAAGAATATCCTCATTGTGATATTAGATATAAATCTTCGATATCAACCATAGAATGGTAAGTACAGTATTGTTTCATCCTTGCGTGATGTCACCTCAAGCGTGACTTTCTGCATGACTCTGGAGGTGAAACACAAAATTACAACACATGTCATGGAGTCTCATGACACCGCTGACTCATTTCGGAGGAGGTGGAAACAAGGGCTCACCTCAAATTCTTCGTCTCGGAAGAAAATGCATTAGGAAGGGCTTGCACCTCAAATTCTTCCGTCTCGGAAAATGCATTAACAAGGCTCAACGTCTGAGACTCATACTCAATCAAGGCTAGATTCTCCACCATATCAAGCTTATCTCAGAAGTATACAAACTTTATCCTGGTGAGAGGCTTGGTGAGAATATCTGCCGTCTGCTCATCAGTGCTAATGTACCTCAACTGTACAGCCTTCCGTAGTACCATATCTCTGATATAGTGGTACTTGATCTCAACATGCTTGGATCTGTCATGAAACACAGGATTGACAGAAAGCTTCACACAACTCTAATTATCCGCGATTGAATGATAGTAGGCTCCATTGATTGTCAAACAATCCTGCCGGAGCTTATGAAGCCACCGCTGCTTCTCGAGAGTTGCCATACAAGCTGCTATATACTCGGCCTCTGCTGTACTCAGTACTCTGAGATAGGCGCTTCACCTTACTTAGGAAATCGCTAGCAAATCCCAATTTGAAGCAACAACCCGAGGAGGTGCTCTTCGATTTATTGATACAACACATGTCGAGAATCGGTGAAACCATGTAACTCCGGTTTGCATCTGAACTATGCCTCAACCTGTCAAGCATTGCCCGCATAGTATCTCGGGGATATGTTAGCTGCAACAAGATGTATTTGTCTACGGATCCGCACATAAAGGCGGCTAAGTACTTCTTTGCATAGCAAATATGGTCTAGTGTTAACGCTGGAATGCATCAAGGATCAATCGGTTATGCGTACAATGTAGGATCCACCAAGTTTGAATTGGCTGCAACCTCCTTTAATTTATGTAGGTTGGTCTCCATAGGTGTAGACATGGATTTGCAATCCATCATACCAAACCTCTTGAGTACATCTATGGTGTACTTCCCTTGACTAAGAATCATCTCATTTGGTTTATGCCAAACTTCTAAGCCAAGGAAGTAATGCATGAAGCAAGGTCCTTCATCTCAAATTGAGAGATTAGTCAACTAACACATTCAAGGAATCCCGGTGATCTTCTCGGTGAGGGATCAGATCGTCAACATATAAAACCAAAATTAATGCATCACCCTTGATTACCTTGAAGTAGAGATTTGAATCAGCATCATTCTTTAAGAAGCCCAAACTTGACAGGTACCAATCAATCCTTTCGTACCATGCACGAGGAGCTTGCTTAAGACCATACAAGGCCTTCTTCAGCTTGCAAACATGTGACTCCTTCCCATGAATCTCAAATCCATCAGGTTGCTCTATGTAAACCTCTTCCTCAATCACTCCATTGAGAAAGGCTGTCTTCACATCCATCTGGTGAATCTTCCATCCTCTAGATGCAGCAATAGCAATGATGGTTCTAACAGAAGTGTAGCGAGCAATAGGAGCAAAAGTCTCATCATAATCAACTCCCTCTTTCTGAGAAAACCCACGAGCCACAAATCTTGCCTTGTACTTCTCTATGCTTCCATCTGCAGCATGCTTAATCTTGAATAGCCATTTAGAAGATACCACAGACTTGCCTCGGGTCTAGGAACAATATCCCAAACATCATTTTTAAGAATTGACTGATACTCCTCTGTCATAGCATCTCTCCAAACTTGAAGACTAGATGCTTCCTCAACACAGGTAGGCTCAGATTCTATAATCTAACTCATCAAGGCAACATAACTGGAGAACTTATGTGGCCTTTTGCTTTCTCTGAATGTGCCTCTAGGAGCTGCAAAGCTTTCAGCCTCTTGCATAGTATGACTAGCCCATAGAGGTCTCTTTCTCCCAATACCAATGTCAGTAGGCCCATCAGTAGGTTCCAAGGGTTCAACTGGATCAAGATCTTCCTTTGGTTCCATAGTCTCCCTCTGAATCTCAGGAGTATGGTCAACTTCCATATCCTGAGGAGACTCTTCATTATTAATTTCCATATGAATCCCTCTGGATCTTCTGAATGCAATATCTTCCTCGAATGTGACATCCCTACTGATCTCTATCACCTTTTGACCTGGAATGTAGATTCTGTATGCTTTTGAGTTTTCACTGTATCCCACAAATATTCCCTTCTTGCCAGAAGGCTCCAGCTTGGTTCTCTTTTCTTTGGGAACATGAACATAGACAGGACAGCCAAAGATCCTCAAGTGACTGACTTTAGGCTTCTTCCCTGTAAAGGCTTCTTCTGGAGTCGTATTCTCCAGGATCTTATGAGGACTTCTGTTCTGAACATATACAGCTGTCCTGGAAGCTTCTGCCCATAGGAAGGTTTGCAAATCTTGATCATGGATCATGGCCTTTGCTGCTTCCACAATCGTTCTGTTCTTTCTTTCTGCAACACCGTTTTGTTGAGGATTATAGGGAACACAAAACTCCCTCTTAATCCCTACATCAATACAAAAGTTCCGAAAACTACCAGAGGTGTATTCTCCACCATTGTCAAATCTAAGGACTTTTATTCTTTTACCAGAAATATTTTCTACCAAGGCTTTAAACTCTTTAAACCTATCCAATACTTCCTCAGACTCTTTAGATTTCAAAAAATAAATCCAAGTCTTCCTAGAGTGATCATCAATGAAAAGAACATAATACAAGAAACCACTCGAAGAAGGAACAGACATAGGACCACATAAATCAGAATGAATTAGGTCTAAAATACACTTAGATCTATTTTCTCTACTATGAAAAGGGGCTTTTATGTTCTTACCTAATGCGCAGCCCTTGCATGTGCCTTCGTGCTCCTAGTTGAACTTAGGAAGGCCCGTCACCATCTTCTCCATAATAGGTAGGGCTCGGAAGTGTAAGTGAGCCAATCTCCGATGCCAAAGATCACAAAGACTTGAAGAGTCATGAACCAAAGCTTGAAGAGAATGTGAGCAAACCTTGTAGAGGTTATCATGTCTAACTCCAATTACTTGAGCATCCTTGAAGCTAGAGTTCTGCATCCACACTAGAACTTTGCCTTTGGAAAAGGCAACTTGATATCCTTTATCTTCCAATGCTGATATAGAAATAAGATTGCGCTTGATTCCAGGAACATAAAGTACATTACCCAAATGAAGTGATATGCCGGAATCCAAGTGAAGTGTAGAGGTCCCAATTCCTTTCACGGAATAGCTAGCATCATCTCCAATGATGACTTGTTCAGAAGACTCCTTCTCCACCAAACTTGATAAATGCTCCTTGAAACCGGTGATGTGTCGTGAAGCACCACTATCGATTATCCAAGTGTTGGTGTCGGAAGGTACACTACTTGATAATGCTGAATAGAACAAATATTCACTTGAATCCTTTTGAGGAGAGGCATCATCAACATCAGCAACAGTGACTTGTTGTTTAGGTCTAGTTGGACAATCCTTGGCGAAGTGCCCAAATTTGTCACACCTAAAACATTGAATCTTTGACATATCCCTCTTCTTCTTAAATGGAGGTGCATCATCATTTCCCTTGTCCCTATTCCTTTTGAAGAATCCTTTCCTTCCCTCTTTTCCTTTCTTCTTTGAAGAATGGGAGGCGAGAACATGAACATCTTCATTCCTTGAACTTTGACCAATGCCTCTTGCCATCAACCTAGATTCCTCTTGAATGCAATCAGATCTTAGGCGATCAAACTTAGGCAATTTTGACCTTGCACTGATTCCCTGAATGTATGATTCCCAAGACAAAGGCAGCCCATTGAGAGCAAGCATAGTCAGATCCTTGTCTTCAACCATATGCCCAATCGTTGAGAGCTGATCTCTCAAATTTGAAATCCTCATGAAGTATGCAGTAACAGATTCTCCCTTAGACATCTTCACATGATGCAATTGATGCTTTAGTGCAAGGGCTCGGCTGGTATTGTTGACTTCGTACATCTCTTCCAAGGTCTTGAGCATATCTCTTGCTGTCTTCAACTTAGAGATGATAGGAACAATATGATCCTTGACAGAGTCAACCAGAATCTTCATTGCTTTGATGTCTTTCTTCAGCCACTCCTTTTCTTCTTCCTCCTCAGGTTCAGAAATGCTAGACTCCACGAACTCACCCAAATCATTTTCACGCAAGGTGAGCATGATCCTAAATCTCCATGAAGTGAAATTAGTTGCACCTTCGAGTCTATCTTCAACCTTCAAGCCATTAACCATCTTGACTGAAGTAGATAAGTGAGCAACAAAAGGTATGCTGATTAGCAATAATCTGATCACGATCCTCAAACCCACTCTGATACCATGTAAATTTTTAGTGAACAGATTAAATGCACAGAAAATATTTCAAAAAACAGAAACAATAACACAGCAGATACCCTGGGAAAACCCTCCTCTTGAGGGAGAAAAACCCAGCAACAAAGATCTCACTTATATTTAATATAGTAGTGGCAACAACTCACTTTACAATGAGGCCAAACACAAGGCCAGAAATCAGAACCTTCACCAGATACAAGGAACAGATACAGACCTCACTTTCAGACAGTATAATTCAGACCTTCAAGAGTATTCGCAACTCAGCATTAGATAGCCTTCAAGCTGTACTGGAACAATTCGCAATCTGTTCTTGAAGCGCCTGAAAGAATTCTCTTGGCAGTTCACACTTGAATGAGTTCGCACTTATTCGCTCTTGACAAAATTCGCAATCTCTGAACTTGATGATTAGCAATCTGCTAACAAGGAATTCACACTTGCAAATAATTCGCACTAGAAGATATATCACACATGAAGGTAATTCGCACTTTCTTGATGATCTTGCAAAGGACGGATGATCTTGTATATATACAACTTAGAGAGGTCGCACCTCTTCATATCATGAGGTCGGCCAGAATAAGCACAATTACAAATCATAAATGATGTCGGCCAGAATAATATTAATTTCAAATCATAAAGGATGTCGGCCTCAAGTGAAATCGTAAATAATACAAGTGAGGTCGGCCACCTCATAAATATTAGACAATAAATTAAATAGCCGACAGGCTATCATTTAATTTATGTTTCCTTCAATAGAGCTGGAAGGATTGCCTGTAGCTGTATTTATCATTAACACCCATAAGCTAAACAGGACCAAGAAGAGCAGGAGAAGAAATAGTACTTGCAGATCTGTTTGAAGGAGTACCTGCTGAGCAAGGCCAGATGGTTTCCTTTAGGTTGGTGAGACAATTTTTTCCATATATTCAAGAAATAATTTTTTGAAGACCCAAAACCTCCCTATTAAGGAGGTATGATCAGAAACAAAGGTCAGTGAAAAGAAAAAGGAAATTTGAACAGAAAGACTAAAAATGTGTACATTGGGGATAGAGGAAGCTGACATTCAGAGATTGTGTGCATCTTCTGCAAGTTAGCCATCACTGTTTTCCCTTGTTCCCGCATGGGGTTTAGAGGTGACAAGTCCTTGTTGTGTCAACTCAAAAGAAATCCAAAGCAAAAATGAGAAATGATGCTTTAGTTTGTGTGGACACATCTCATGGAAATTATGTGCATATAAGTCAAATGACACAAAGCAATTATTTGGTTTTGACCAGGTTAATGATTCTTTTTAATTCAATAAACTCAAAGTCATGGAAGGCACCAGTTGGGAAGACCCATCAGCACTGGTTAGCAAGACAAGAAGATTTCGAACTGAGAAAATTGTGTCAGCTTCCCTCTAAAAGATCAAGTATCTGAAGAAAAATTAGTAAATAATCAGTAAAAGTCATTTGAAAAGGAGATCGGTTAGGAAACAAAGAAGTTCCTTGCCTCAATTTCTGTAATTGAGGAATCCTATTCTAATTGTTTGAAAGTAAACAAATATCTACAAATATCTCTGTAACTCTATTATGAAGCTTTCCAGAAGGTATAAAAGCATCTCAAATCTTTTCTCTTCTCCACCATGTTAAATATTTGTTTTTTTTTTCTCATGTGGAGAGATGCTTTTCCTAATTTCTGTTCAATATATTTGGCAGTTGTTTTTCTACATGTTAAAGAATCTGAATTTCGGAATCACTGTAATACACAAGTTTTTTTTAAAAACACCCCTTTGATCAATTGTGCTTAATCATAGAACAGTCAACTACAAATCAGGAGCAGGTGTGAGTTAGTTAGGCTGGTCAGGTTCCTGAGGAGAAAAGCAGGGGAACTTTTATAGGCCAAAGCAGGAAACATAAACCTCTTGTGATCCTTCTTTCGTTTACCATTCTAGCTTTTAACAATCTCTTGCTAACACCTGTGATTGAGGCCATGTGGACAAGAAAGGGAAGGGACTTGCTAGTACTTAAAGTACAGAAGAATAGGAAGCTGAATTTGGAAAGGGGTTGAAAATATGCATTAAAGATCTTGCTGTTTGTAGGAGGCTTGAGGATTCTATCCAGTATAACCTTGGGGTTGGACAAAAATGGTGATTCAAGCACTGCAAATTGAACCAAGATAAGAAATACATTTGCTTACTCTGACAGTTTGAGGTCTTGGAGGGTATATACATTTGGTGGCTTAGGCCTTGGCTAATTAAATGATGGTGGCTAAAAGAGGGCTTTCTACCTGTTTACAGAATTTCTGAATTTGAAGATAGCCACAACTATCTACATCACAAAGACAGGTCAAAAGGATGAAAGAATTTAATTTCACATGGTGCAGAACTGGATGAAATTGTTCACACTTTTGGTTGAGAAAGCATCGATTAATCTATCTCCTGAATTTCAGAGCCCCACTTTTTAGGTCAAGGATGAAGATAGTAATCAGTGTGATGATAATCCAGCAGATTTTGGTCAGTAATTTCTCATATATTTTGTCATGTCCCTTTGGACTGTGTTCATGATTATGCTGTTTAAGATTGTGAAACAATTTTTTGTTGCTATTGTCCTTCTGACTTCTCAGCTAGTGTGGTAGGTGATATGCTTTTGGTTTTATTATTATAGTACATATTTATGGTTGTCATAAACAGTTTAGGTATGGCCTTGTATATGATGGAATAATAGAAATTTAGTGCTCTGCTTTTATTAATATAATATTTACATTATTAATTTAATGGTCAATGTTGTATTATATTGTAATCTTCTAGATAAGATCGTTTCTTCGATCTTCTTCAATTTCTTTTTAGAAACTTGCTGTTTTTGTAACTTTGTAAAATCTATGTGAAGCATCCATGCTTCTTGTAAATAACATCAATTATTTTACCATCTTTTCTTGTAATATGGTATCAAAGCCGGTAACGGTGAGCGGGAAATTTTTTTTGTAGAGCCATTTTTTTTGTGATTTGATTGAGGAGGTCGTGATTTTTTTTTAGTCGTATATTCTACTGAAAATTGTGATTTTCCTTCTGGCTAATGAATCTTCTGGCATCCTATTAAATTGCGTTTTTTGGGCTGCACGCGTTTTTTTTGTCTCTCCCGCGCGACGTGTCTATTGCGTCTCTTTTGGACATGTTGTTTATTTGAGGGTGCCATTTTCCTGTCTCTCTGAATTGTGATTTTCTGAAATCATGTTTTTCTGCTTGCATTTCTCTGTCTGGTTTTTTTGAAGGGTTTCAGACTCGTTTTCTACTCCTGTTTTCCGTGTGATCTCTCCCTTTCCTAGGCATGATTTTCAGTCATTCTCTGGCGCGTTTATTTAACCTTATTTCTGGCGCAATTTGTCACCTTTCTGGGTGCAACTTGTATATATTTTTGGAGGGGGATTTTCCTTTGTTCTGCACTTTGGGCGTTATTTTTCATGAGCACGGGTTTCTCTATAAGCTTTGTTTTTGGCCGCACAAACATAGAGTTTTCTAGACGTTTTCTGTTTTTCTAGAAATTTGTGCTTGTGTTCTGGGCGAGCTTGTCTGAAATAGGTTTCTTGGCAGTTAGGGTTCTAAAAAAAATCCTTTGTTTCAAGCCAATTTGTTTTTTTGGAAAAGATTTTTGGGTAGTCATCAATTTTTTTTGGGTGCCTCGTAATCCGTGCATTAGGATTTGTGCAATGGGGTTTGCCTCGGATTTTGTGCCTAAAATTGCCTTAGTTTTTAGTACATTGGAATTCATATCTTGGGTTGTTCCATTCAATTTTTGAGCCTCTTTTTGTGTATCTCTGATTTTCACCTTGAGAAAGCGTGAAAGGTGTGGTTGGATAACCCATAATGTTGGAAGGCGGATCAGCGATTCGTGGCGAAACTTCAATACCTGGAAGCAGCGAATGATGACAATCTTTGAATATCGGTGTCTTGATTAGATCATTCTAGGCACTGCTACTCGTCCTACAACGACGGGTAAAGACCAAGAAAAGTTTGATGAGCAAAATCGTGAAGCTGTGATGCTCATTAAACTGTCTATTACCGATGATCAACTTCCACAGGTTCCATCCGGCAAATCAGCTGCTGAGATTTGGGAGCATTTGGAAACCTTGCATGAGACCTCCAACAATGAGACAACTCCTTGTGGTGTTTGATCTAATTTTTTTGTTTTTTTGTTTGTCTTTCTATTTTTGTGTAATTTTTGCAATATATGACTAGAAATTGAACAATTAAAGGAAATGCGAAATGGAATGGAATTTGGATAAACTATTGAAAACCCAAAAACTTTATTTGATTTTAATTACAAATCTAACATACCCATTTTCTGGGATTGACTGCCAAAAATCTGTTTTCTGGAAATCAGCAACCTGGTGGATCAAACCCTATCCGCCTAGCTCAAATCTGCTCAATGTTGAACCTGGAAATGTTGCAGATCCTTTAGTTAATGCTGGATGCCCAAGAAGAGTGAAGAATCTGGCCAAGAAACAAATTCTATAGTCTCCCAGCCAAACACGTCCCTCCGAAGAAGTACGGGCTGTCCTCAATCTCGCACGTGCCAAATCTGGGAATGCCTATGCTGATTTGATATTCTAAAAATCACTGGCAAAGAGGTCGCCCAAACCCTAGGCAGGTAAATAGAAAGTAACAACTTGTATTCTGATCCCACATGCTAGGAAGGATGCAATATCATAAT
>VDFB02085623.1:0-68598 GCA_007258455.2 Sequoia sempervirens
CATCAAATCAGCTGAAGGTGATATTTTAATTGTTGTTTTGTATGTAGATGATTTGATTTTTACTAGTAATAGTGACAGTAGAATTGTATATTTTGAAGAGGTGATGAAAAATGAATTTGAGATGACAGATCTAGTCTTGTTGGAGTATTTTCTTGGGATAGAAGTTCAACAAACATAGCATGACATTTTCATTTCATAATCTAATTATTCCAAACAAATTTTAAGGAGGTTCAAAATGAATAACAACAAACCTACGCCCACACCAACAACATTAGGTCTAAAACTGTGCAAGTCTGACAGTAGTAAGGAAGTGAACCCAACCCTCTACAAAAGCATGGTTGGAAGTTTGATGTATTTGACATCAACTAGGCCTAATTTAATGTATGTAGTAAGCTTTATATCTAGGTTCATGGAGGAACCTGAGGAGACACATTGGCAAGCAGGAAAAAAGATTTTGAGGTATGTCAATGGAACAACCAGTTATGGTATTTTGTATGCAACATCTAATGACTTCAAGTTGGATGGTTTCATAGATAGTGATTGGGTAGGAAATGTGGATGATAGGAAGAGCACATATGGCTATGTCTTCAACATGGGATCAGGTGCAATCTCATGGGAATCGAAGAAGCAGTCAATTGTATCTCTCAACATAGTAGAAGTAGAATACATAGTGGAAAATGCAACAACTTGTCAGGCTATTTGGTTTAGGAGGACCCTTGCATATTTACAACAACATCAAGCTGACAACATAGTCATTCATTGGGACAATATCTCCTCCATAGCACCAACAAAGAATCTGGTCTTCCACGAATGAAGAAAACACATTGAGATTCATTATCATTTCATAAGGGAGTTGGTAGAAAAAGGTGAGATAGGACTTTAGTATTCCAAATCCGAGTAGCAGTTCACCGATATCTTCACCAAGTCATTGCCTAAGGATAGTTTTGAACACTTAAGAGATAGGCTTGGCATTATGGATAGCTTTGGAGATCAGCTCTGGAAGGAAACATCAGATTGACAACTGACTTGCAAGTTAAGGGTGAGTGTTGGAAGATTAATTATTCTACAGCCATAAGACTTTTCAACTCAGCCCCCACGTAACTTGTCAACTTGCGTATGCTCTTGTTTGAGTTTGAAATTGATGTTGCAGCCTGCAAAAATTAATGAGGTTAGGTAAATTTGAAATTTGAATTTGTGCACTCATTCTTATGAGCATATTGATGTAATACAAAAAGGAATGTCCTTGCAACCGTTGGAGTTAGTAAGTAGAAGTTGGTTTCTTTTTGTAAGTGAAGAACCTACAACAACAGATGAAGTAGAGAATGTTTAACACATAACAAGTGACAACAAGAAAACAAAAGGAATGTTTATCAGATGTAGCGCATTGTCAGTTGCAACTATAGGATTGTTGTAGTTTATGTTTTTGAGGTGTGAGTGTAGCACCCAGTCATTGGATATTTGTCCTTATAGCTTAGTTTTTATTTTGTTCATGTAAATCAAAGAATATTCTCTAATTTTTTATATTTTGAAGCAAACAAGGAATATATGCAAAGTTAATTTCTATCTGTTTATTCTTGTTGTCACTGTGTATTCTCTATGTGTTTTTTGTGTGTTATTTTTCTGTTATGTTAGTCTAGTAACAACAGTAAAGTTGTGTGGTTGCATCCCTTCCTCCCAACAAGTGGTATCAGAGCCCTATTTTTCTAGGTAGTCAGTCAGTAAGTTTATTGTGGGTGTCTTTAGAAAATCCCTAGATTATCTAGGCATTGTTTAGTCTTCTCAAATTTGAGAAATATGGTAGGAGATGATAGCAAAGGTTGGCAACAACTGCCAAAATTTTATGGACAAAATTATGGCATATGGGCTAATAAGATGAGAACCATATTAGTTACAAATGACCTATGGGGAGTTGGTCACCAATGGGTTCAATGATATCATAGACCCAAATGAATTTGTAGCCCTTTCAAATGCACAAAAAACTAGTTGAAAGAGATAAGAATGAATGATGCAAAATCCCTCAGTTTGATTGAGGTATTCTTGAGTGAGGCTATTTTACCACGTATTGCAACAAAAAAGTATGCAAAACAGCTTGGGATATATTGCAAAATAGTTATAAAGGGACTGGCAAAGTGAGGTTATCCAAGTTGTAGCTCTTGAGAATTTTTTTTGAGACTCTACTAATGAAAGATAATGAGTCCATTTCAAATTATCACACTAAGGTTTCAACCCTAGTAAATCAGTTGAGATTCAATGGAGAAACAATGGAAGAGCAAATGATTGTTGAGAAAATCCTAAGAAGTCTACCTACTAAGTCTGATTATGTACTAATTGTCATTGAATAGGAAAAAAGATTTGTCCCAGATGACTATAGATGAGTTGATGGGTTCACTACAAACACATGAGTAGCAGTTGAATAGATTTGCTCCTTCCCTAGAGCAAGCATTCAAAGTTCAAACCAATGCAATAGGTCAGGGAAGAGGAAGAAACAATAGAGGAAGAGGCCAAAAAGGTAGAGGAAGAAGCAATTCTAGAAGAGGAGGTTCAGACAGTATAGAGGAGATGAGTAGCTCACTACTAGCAAACCAGAACCAAAGGAAGAACAACAGTTTGAATCAAAGGAATGAAAAGAGCAATGTTCAGTGTTATTACTGTCACAAATATGGCCATTATGCTAGTGAATGTGGAAAGAAGCATTGTGACCATGGAGGTCAAAATGTTAATGTAGCAAATGAAAACAAAGTTGAAAATGACAAACAATCCAATGTATTCATTGTTTGCAACCTTGTTGAATGCAACAATGATGAATTATGGTACTTAGACAGTAGATGCAACAACTACATGAGTGGTAACAAGAATTTATTTTCCTCCATTGACAACAATATAAAAATTGAGATCAAAATGGGAAACAATGCAAAGGTTCCCATCATTGGAAGAGGTGTAGTCAACATCCAAACCAAGAATGGTGAGAAGCAACAAATCCAAGATGTTTATTATGCCCTCGACATGAAACATAATTTATTGAGCATTGGACAAATGGTCAAAAATGGTTACAAAATCTTGATGGAGAATAGAGAATGCAAGATATTTGACAGAGGGGGTAGCAAGAAAGTGATGGTTGTAGAAAAGATGACAAGAAACAAAATGTTTCCTTTTAGGATGCACATAGTGTCTACGACAGGACTAGCAGATGGTTAGCAATAGCAAAGTTCCCCAGTACTCACAATAGTTGCACAACAGTAAGTGGTCAAACAATAGTTTGCATTCAAGAAAGTCATCAAAGACCCATCCAAACTATGACATTTGAGGTATGGGCACTTGAGCTTTTCAAGTTTAAGTTTAAGTTTATTGTCTAGGAAAGGAATGGTTAGGGGTTTACCATCCATTGTAGAACCCAATAGCAAGTGTGAGGCTTGTATTTTAGGAAAGCAACATATGAAAACTTTCCAATCTAGGTATTCTAGGAGAGAAAAAGCACCCCTTGAGTTAGTGCACCTAGATTTATGTGGACCCATGAAAACCCCCACTTTAGCTAGAAATACATATTTCATGACTTTTATAGATGATTACAACAAAAAAAATAGGGTTTATTTCTTGAAAAATAAATTAGAAGCCTTTTAGAAGTTTAAATGGTTTAAGGTAGCAGTTGAGAACGAGAGTGGTCACTATATCAAAGCCCTTAGAATAGATAGAGGGGGAGAATACATCTCCAATTATTTTCTAAATTTTTGTAGGAGTGAGGGCATTCACAAACAATTTACAACAAGGTATATCTCACAAAAAATTGGAGTGGCAGAAAGGAAGAATAGGACCATTCAAGATATGGCGACAAGTATGCTGAAAGAAAAAGGGTTGTCACACATATTTTGGGGAGAAGCTATAACAACAATAGTCTATATATTGAATAGGTGCCCCATAAAGGCTGTCCATGATAGGATTCCACAAGAGGCATGGACAAACAAAAAATGGAGTGTTGAGCACTTAAGGATATTTGAGTTTGTGGCATACGTACTCGTGCCAAAAGAGAAGAGGAAAAAAATTGATGACAAAGGAGAAAAGTGTATCTTGATAGGCTATAGTGAGGATTCAAAAGCCTACAAATTGTACAATCCCATCACTAAGAATTTTGTGTTCAACAAAGATGTGTTTATTGAAAATGAAGCTTGGGATGGAACAGTGGATAACACCATGGGTATTTCAATTACAATACCCCTTGATGATAATGAAGCTCCAGAAGACAACTTAGGGGGAGCTAAAGAAAGTAGTAGCTCGAGAAGAAACTATTGTAGAGCATTAGAAAACAACAACTCTGGTGATCTACAACAGAATAGTAACACTAGAAGTGTTCAACAGAGACAATAGTCTACCAACTATAGAATTCAGTAGGGCAGTAGCTCTGAGAGTCAGCAGTATAGCGGCTCCAAAGGTCAGAGTAGTAGTAGTTCGGAAGAAAATTCAGACCCTACACTCACATCATTGATGCCACATAAGATAAGGAGTGTGAGAGAGATCTATGACATCACACAACATGCTGATTTCAATGAAACCTGGATTTTACATTATTCTCTTATAGTGATCCGACACACTTTGAGGGAGCGGTGAAAGAAGAAAAGTGGTGTAAGGCCTTGGATGAAGAGTTGGAGGTTATAGAGAGGAACCAGACATGGGAGTTGACTGATTTACCTAAGGGTAAAAAAGTGATTGCAGTGAAGTGGATCTATAAGACCAAGTGTACTGTAGAAGTGAAAATTGAAAGACACAAGACAAGGCTAGTTGGGAAAGGGTACAAACAATAGCCCGGTATATATTATGATGAGACATATGCACCAGTTGCAAGGCTAGAAATAGTGCAAATAGTGATAGCAGTTGCAACACAACATCAGTGGAAAGTATATCAGATGGATGTAAAGTCAATCTTCTTAAACGAAGTGCTGAAGGAGGAAGTATCTGTGGAGCAGCCACCTGGCTATGAAGTCCGAGGGAAAGAGGACAAAGTGTATAGGCTCTAGAAAGATCTTTATGGGTTGAAACAAGCACCTTGGGCGTGGTACAACAAAATACACTCCTATTTGTTTTGTAATGGGTTTAGCAAGAGCAACAGTGAGCCCACACTCTACATCAAATCAGCTGAAGGTGATATTTTAATTTTTGTTTTGTATGTAGATGATTTGATTTGTATTGGTAAAAGTGACAACATAATTGCAAATTTTGATTCAAGCACCATGAGCCCCAAATTCTTATCGACGGGCTTGATGATGATAGACTTGTCACCCCTGATATCTTTGAGACTCTTGAGAAGTATGGAAGGAAGAGGGGGACAATGGGAGAAGGAACAAGAAGCAAATTGACCTCTCAAAATATCTTTAGCTTTGTGAATAATTTATTCAAGATCATAATTAGTTACATCAGAATGCCAAAAATTATTTTTCTGGTAGAAATAATGCAAAAAACTTTGGTTGAAGAAGGGGAATATATCGTTAGGAGGATCATTAGGAACAATAGCTTCATGCCCAAAGAAATCAGAAAGATGACATCTGGAAAAGGCCTTGAACTCTTTGAAAATATCCTCAAGAGACATAAGGGGAGGGCGAGGTATAAATTTTACTCCAAGACCCAAGAGTTTACAATCTTTGAAAGAAAGATGTCGAGAAGAGGGGTTGTGGATTGCAACATTAGAAATGTGAATATCCACCTCAGAAGCAGTCTTTCTAAAGAGGAAGAAGAAATCAATGAAGGCTAGGTCTATAGTAGGTCCCTAGAAATTTAAATGGAAACGAGGCCTCGACCTTGGCCTCTTCACCGAATTCTACCATGGTTGCCTCTAGAGGAGATCTGAGATCTATTGTTTTGACCATTGTTATGTCTTTTGTTTTTTCCTTTGACTTGACCATTATTTTGACCTGAGTTGTTTCTTCCTTCAGATAGATTTGAAGGTTCAACAGATGGGGCATTTCTCATCTTTTGGGGGGCATATTTTTGTTTTGAGGGAAATGGACCAAAGGCAATTGAGGTGACATTCTTCCCGATTGCCACAGACCCTTTTTTGGAATAGGAGGAACATTCTGATTACTCTTCTTATTATTCTTCTTCGAGATCTTGTTCTTATTTTTTTGGGAAGGGGGAGCACCAGAGGAACTGAAATGATCTTTCAACTCCTTAAGTTGATCTACCTCAACCATGGAAACATTTCTAGATTCTTGAGGAGAAGAATCAATGAGATTCTTTGATGACTTCTTGATAGGCCAATCAATAAGGAACTGATTGCAAAATGATTTAAACTCTTTAATGCCTTTAGAGTACCATTCATTAGGAGTGATAGAAAAGTGGCCTAAGAGAGGAAGGTTCTTAAGGGAAACACATGCACCTTTAAGGGAAGAATCAAAATCTTTAATAGCCTTTGTGATATTAGGTTCATGGTTGGAATAAGCTTTAGAAATAGCTTCAATTTAAGCACCCAAAAAGAGCCTATTTATGTTAGCTTGAATAGATTCCAATTTAGAAGAAAGAAAAGCATTGCTTTCAGGATCATTGATGGAAATCTTCAGAGGCTTGACTTGTAGATTTTTAGGCAAAGTGCCAAAAGCTTTGAAGGCTTCAAGTTTACTGAGATACTCTTTAGAGCATTCAACATTGATGCACAAGCATTTGTACCTAGAAAAGACTTTGTTGACCAAAGCATGGATTTGATTGGGATATTTATGAGTGAATAACCCTAGGGTAGTTCAGGAGCGTTAGGACCAACAAGAGTACCAAGTCTAGCAAGAGAAATAGGAGCATTAGGGGTGACAACCATTTACTTGGCAAGGAGAGACTCAATATGGGCATATAAGGAATCTTGTCATTTAGATGAGGACTCCAGGAATTGTTGAAGCATAGAGGTTAACCTAGAAAAGTTACATGAATAAGATAAGTTTTGGAGAGTGTCTCAAAATAAAGAAGCATTTTCTTTGGCATGAACCTTAGCATGAATGTCGGTCTGATTGAAAACTTCATTAGCTTTGGCCAAAAGCTTAACCTTTTCTTCTGATTCGACATAATACACTTTATTAAGCTTTTCAGTAATGGTATTGTGGCACTTAGATTTTTCAAAAACTCTTTTTGTTGATGGAGAGAAAGGTTGATGTGCTCAATATTATCATTCCTAAGATCCCGACGGACATCACAAAAACACTCCTTCAAATTGAAAGGAGGGAGAGGGGAATAATTCCCATGAGAATTCTTGTGAGAAGACTCATCACCAACAACCAAGGAATTTTTAAGTTCCATCCATTGTCTCTTTCTATCATTGTTAGAGTTGGATACTACCTAGTTAGGCATAGGACCTGAAGAAGCATGAGCTACATTACCCATAGTGGAAGGCTGAGTGCATCTAATGATTTCATCTTAGAGGACATTGTAAAATATCCCAAAAAAATTAGCCTCAATGAAGTGTTTCAAATTTACCAACTCACTCATTGCACTAAAGGATGAAATACAAACATAAAGGAAGAAAATCAAATTACAATAGAAATTCAAAAAAAGAATTAATATTATATTTTTGTAAATGTTTACAAGTTTACAAAATTAGGATCCAAGACCGGTTTTGAGGAAAAACCCCTCAATGAGAATAGGAAAAATGAATGTGGGGGGTTGATTTTATACCCCACTAGCACCTCTTAGAAGAGGAGAAACAACCATTTATTAAATTTTAAAACACTTCATTATGTTTAAATTTTAAAACACTTCATTAAGTCTAAATTTTAAAACACTTCATTAATTCTAAATTTTAAAACACTTCATTAAGTTTAAATTTTAGAACACTTCATTAAGTTTAAATTTTAAAACATTTCATCAAGTCTAAATTTTAAAACACTTCATTAAGTTTAAATTTTAAAACACTTCATTAAGTCTAAATTTTAAAACCTAAACCCTAGAACACTTCATTAAGTTTAAATTTTAAAACATTTCATCAAGTCTAAATTTTAAAACACTTCATTAAGTCTAAATTTTAAAACCTAAACCCTAAAATTTAGACTAAAGTGTTTAAAAATTTAGATTTAATGAAGTGTTTTAAAATTTAGACTTAATGAAATGTTTTAAAATTTAGACTCAATGAAGTGTTGAAATTTAATAAATGGTCGTGTTTCTTCTTTGAAGGGTTGCTAGTGGGGTGTAAAATCAACCCCACACATTCATTTTTCCCATTTTCATTTATATTTTCAATCTAATTGACGAGGGGTTTGGCCCCAAAACTGGTCTTGGATCCTGATTTTGTAAACTTGTAAAAATTTGGGAAAATATAATATCAATATTTTTTTTTGGATTTCTATTATAATTTGGTTTTCTTCCTTTCTAACTATATTTCATCCTTTAGTGCAATGAGCGAGTTGGTAAATTTTAAAACACTTCATTAAGTTTAAACTTTTCAGGATGTTTCATGATGTCCTCTGAGGATGAAATCATTAGATGTACTTAGCCTTTCTCTACGGGTAACACAACTCTTGCTTCTTTGTGACCTATGCCTAACCAAGGAGTCTCCAACTTTGACACTAACAGAAAGATACAACAAATACAACTCAACAATTCATTGGTTTTTCATGATGAGTCTTTTCATGGGAATTCTTCCCCTCTCCCTCCTTTCAATTTGAAGGAGCATTTCTATGATCTTTGTCAGAGTCTGAGGAATGATAATATTGAGCACATCAACCTTGCTCTTCATTAGCAAAAGGAGTTTTTGGAAAATATTTCTAGGTGTCACAATACCTTAATTAATAAGCTTAATAAAGTGTATTATGTTGAATCGGCAGAAAAGGTTAAGATTTTGGAAAAAGTTAATGAAATTTCCAATCAAGCCGACATTTATGTTAAGGCTCATGCCAAAGAAAATGCTTCTTTACTTTGATATATTCTCCAAAAATTATCTTTTTCATGCAACTTTTTTGGGTTAACTTCTATGTTTCAACAGTTCCTGGAGTCCTCATCTAAATGATAAGATGTCTTAGATGCTTGTATTGAGTCTCTCCTTGCCAAGAAATCAGTTGTCACCCCTGATGCTCCTACTACTCTTGCTAAACCTAATGAGCTCCTATTAGTCTTGATGCTCCTGAGGCTGCCCCAAGGATATGCACTCACAAGTATCCCAATCAGATCCATGCTTTGGTCAACAAAACCTTTTTTGGGTACAAACGCTTGTGCATCAATGCTAAACACTTTAAAGAGTATCTTAGTAAACTTGAAGTCTTCAAAGCTTCCAATATTTTTCCTAAAAATCTACAAGTCAAGCCTCCAAAGGTTTCCATCAATGATCCTAAAAGTAGTGCTTTGCTTTCTTCTAAATTGGAATCTATTTAAGCTGATGTAAATAAGCTCTTTTTGGGTGCTTACATTGAAGCTATTTATAAAACTTATTCCAACCATGAAGCTAATATCACAAAGGCTATTGAATATTTTGATTCTTCTCTTAAGGGTACATGTGTTTCCTTAAGAAAATTCCTCTCTTAGGCCACTTTGCTATCACTCCTAATGAATGGTACTCTGAAGGCCTTAAAGAGTTCAAATCACTTTACAATTCGTTCCTTATTGATTGGGCTATCAAGAAGTCAACAAAGAATCTCATGGATTTTTCTCATAAAGAATTTAGAGATGTTGTCATGATTGAGGAAGATTAGCTTCCTCCTGATCCTACTATTGCTTAAATGATCAACGAGAAGGTCAACCAACAGTTAAGGAACATATCCAAAGAGCTTAAGGAGTTGAAAGATCATTTCAATTCCTCTAGTTCTCCCCCTTCCCAAAATAAGAAGAACAAGAGCTCAAAGAAGAAGAATAAGAGTAATCATAATGTTCCTCCTATTCCAAAAAATGGATTTTCTATAGTCAAGAAGAATGCCACCTAAATTGCCTCTGGTCCATTGCCCTAAAAAAAAAAATATTCCCTCCAAAAGGTGAGGAATGCCCCATTTGTCAAACTTTCAAATCCAACTGAAGGGAAAAAAAATTAGGTTAGAACAATGGTTAGATCAAAGGTCATAACAAAATACATAACAATGATCAAAACATAGGACATAACAATGGTTAGAACAACAAATTTTAGATCTCCTCAAGAGGAAACTGTGGAAAATGTTGGGGAAGAGGCCGAGGCCAAGGCCCCATTTCCACTTGAATTTTTGGGGACCTAATATAGACCCAACCTTCATGAATTTTTACTTCTTTCGAACGATTGCTTTTGAGGTGGATATTCACATTTCTAATGTTACAATTCACAACCTCTCTTCTTGACATCTTTCTTTCAAAGATTGTCAACCCTTGGGTCTTGGGGTGAAGTTTATACCTCGCCATCCCCCTATTGAGTAAATTTTGATAGCACGCATCAACCCAATTCTTCAATTCACACATGCAACTGGAGGTGAGTATAAATATAAAGGACATACCATAATTTTTCCATAAAAAGTAAGAGAAATAGCTAAAATCTTACCACATTGAACAAAATATTTTCTAGTTAATATGTTCAAATGAAGTATCAATGTGGAAAAAAATACAACTTTACAATAAATAAAAAGAGGGTGTACATAACACTAAAATATAAGATAGAACATGATAAGTTCTATAGAGTTGTTCAAATTGATGAAAATGCTCTAAGTGAACTTACATGCAATTCAAATAAAAATATTTTTGACAAATTGAACTCTATTCATATGGATTTTGATTCAAATGTAAATGAATATGTATTTGTGGGTCCAATGATAGAGATGGATGAAGGAAACATTATTGATCAGACTACATCAATGACATCAAAACCACCAAATTTTCAAAGAGAGATGGAACTAATCCATGCATGGGTAAATAACCCTAATCTAGATCTTGGATCACTAATTGATTGGCCAAGAATTGGAACATCTTTATTAAATTATTATGTCACTGAAGGATTACTTGATATTGCTTTTCCAACACTATTTCTAGATGGATGATTTGATTGGCTAGAACCATGAATAAGGAGAGTTCATCTACATGAGTTTGTTAAGCATTTATTTTGATATAGAGATCATCACTTTGGACAACAGCCTCAATTTAAATATTATATGATGAATATGATTATGAGACATCATGCACAAAACTCATTTTCCATGTTTATCAAAAAGAGCTTTTAATACATGTCAATCACAATAAATGAGTTATGAGAGCATATGAAAAATATACCCCATTCACATCTAGTTGACTGTTTGATGCATTTTGGTACTACACTAAGGGGTACAAGATCTTATTGGGAAATATGTTGAGCTGAATTAACTGACCTCTTGCATCAAATCAAAACACCAACTATTTTCTCTATTTTGAGTGCAACAAATATATATATATATATATATATATATATATATATATATATATATATATATATATATATATATATATATATATATATAGGCCAAATTTACATGCATTAATGTTGGGAACACAATCAACTAATCCGCAAGAAGCACAAAAGTGGGGATGACAAAATATTATTGACTATCCACATATTGTGGCATATTACATGAACCTATGATATGCAATAATACATTAGGGAATGAAAGTAAAAGACTAATGGTCAAGATATGAATGACAATATAGAGGATCACCACATGTGCATGTATTTATATGGTTAGAGGGAGCACCAAATATAGACAACCTTAATTGGGAAAATGATCATGAAAGAAAATGCACAAAAATATTTTGATTCTATTGTTCATGCATGGAATCCATGAGGAGATCCACATAAATGAAACATATAGGTATGATATTAATTCTCAAATATATATATTTTTCAAAATATATTATATTTAAAAATATTGCATGTTAACTAATAAAATATGTTATATTGTTAATGATAGGTCCTACAAAATTTTACGCAACATCCATTTCTTTGAAATACACAACAATTGAGCTAGATATACTTGGAACATGATTATGAAGATTTACTCAATTATGTTGAATCTCATACAATATGTAAAGAAGGTGCTTGCCTCTGTAAAAGAGGAAGTATGGTTTGTAGGAAAACTATTTAGATGTTCTAATATTTTGTATCAAGTAATAATTAAATTTTTTATATAAACTAATAAGTGAACTTATATTTGTAGGTATAATGCAATGTAACCATTGCATCTAGATGGATCAGTTATGGAGAGAAAATGTATATTGACAACTGGTTCTTTAAAGACATGTTGTAATGAATTATATTGTAAAGTATGCAAAAAAAGTTGAAAAGAGTTTAGAAACGTATCATCAAATGTTAATGTGACTTGCAAAATTTTGAAAACCCAAATGAAGAAAACATAAAGAGTACAAAAAAATTCTAATAGAAACCCTCATTGAAAGAGACATTGGAGCACAAGAAACATGCCATATATTATTGGAGTTACCATTGGTAGAAATTAGTACAGTATTTGTCACAATAAATTTTTCAAGAGAGGTGTTCAAGTTAGTGATTAAAAATGAAGAAAATGATGATGCATGTCACTTAAAACATTTCATTGAAGGATATTTGGATAGAACATACACAATAGAAATTGTTATACTTATATATGCAGCTAGATCTTGGAATTATAATCCCAAGTGGAGACGAGATAAAAAATAGGAAGTGAGGACTATGATAACTATTGTGAGAGTATTTTCAATATTTACCACCATACCTACATGTCAATCAAAAAAATGGGTTGACTTTTGTTGGTTGGAATTATTGTTGTACAAGCCATTTCATAATATACAAAGAGATATTGAACTTGATGAGACAACAATTATGTCAAATTGTGAGTCACTCAACTATAATCCATGGTATTTGGAACAAAGGAATATTATAGATGAAACTGAAAATTATAATGATTTTGAAGATGATGATGCTATTCCTAATAATCATTATATAATTGAACATGAGTGGAAGATCATCTCAAGACTATTTTTTGAACAAATTATGGATGTAACAGAGATAGATATGTCGGGTAGAAGAGATGTTGATAGAAAAATTCTATGGAGTATTGAATATTAAGGAGAAGATTACATAAATAAAGCAATAAAGTTTATTAGAACCATGAAAGAAAATGGATTACTATTATCAGATGATATAATGTCAAGTATATCATATGGAACCTTAGGTAATAAGAAAAAAACACTTGATATTATTATGTCACATTATTATCAAGATGGAAATGTCATGCCACTGTGCATGATAATTCAAGGAATAATTGGAATAGGAAAATCATATTTAATTCATGCAATTCATCAAGCTTTTCAAGATGTATCAACACCAAAATGTTGTCCCCTATTATTACTAGCACCAACTGGAGTTGCATATTTTAACATTAGTACATCGACAATTCATTCAATACTAAGAATTCCACTTAAATATTTTGTTGAATTAGAAGGCACAATGCTCACAATTTTTCAAGAAGAACTACAACATATAAACTGTATATTATATTGATTGATGAAATGAGTTTTATTAGACAAAATTTTCTTTAAAATATTTATTCAAGGTTATGCCAAGATTTTCTAGAAAAATAAAACTTGAGTTTTGGAGGAAGATCAATCATTTTGGTAGGAGATTGGGACAACTACCTCTTATTAGTGACAAACCACTTTATAAAAGTAATATACATACAAAATTACTTGGGGAGAATTTGAGATAGTTGTTACTTTGGATAAGGTATTCAAACAAGAAGGTGAGGATCAACAATAGTTTCACCAACTATTCACAAATATTAGATGTGCACATCCAAAAATCGATGACTGAAAATTATTGATGACAAGGAGAAATGTTCCATTACATCAAACAACTTGAGAATAGTTTGATAATAATATCTTTCTATCTACAACAAATGATAATATACATAACCATAACAAGAAAAAAAAATATTCATTAAAAAGATCAATAGCCCATAGTATTACAACTAAAGAATATAGTATTAATCTAGTAGGAGGTCAAAATGATAAATTAGATATTGAATTATTAATTGTGAAGAATGCAAGATTCATGTTAACCTTTAATCTATGGATATAAGTAGGCTTTATAAATGGACCTTTAGGATACATTTAAAATATCATATACAAACCTAGAAGTTCCCTATCAGATCCACCAACATATGTTATGGTTGAATTTCATAATTACTCAGGAATTCAATTTGAATATGCATCTCCAAATATAATTCCAATTGCATCAATACAAAGGAGGTGCATACATCAATTTCCACTATGATTAGCTTGGGCACTAACAATCCACAAATCACAAGGATTAACTCTTTCCAAGGAAATAATTGATATAGGACTGAGAAAAAAGAGGAGGATTAACATCTGTTGCTATTTCACGTGTTAAATCTTTGGATGTACTCAGAATTTCATCACCATTTTCATATGACTGTTATGAAAAAATGAAAACAGGGAAGCAACTCACCAAAAGGAGAGTTGAGGAAGAAAGACTCAAATATTTAGAAACACAATAAGTTTATGTAATTATACATTATTAGATATCATTCTTAAATTAAACTCTAATTATATAACATGAAGGTTGTATTTTTTATTTATGAAATGTATCATTCAATATTTACAAAAAATAAAAATACTTTATTCAAACAAAATAAAAGAAGATAAAGCAATATTTTACATATCACATTATGGATGCTACTAACATAGAAATCTTAAATACATCTATTTAAAATATGTTGAGAGATATATCATTCTTGAAGTGCCTATCTATTTTCAAAAACAATTTAAATATAGGTGCTTTGAGAATAATATCTCTCGGTGTATTTTAGATAGATGTATTTAAGATATCTATTGATGCAAGAGCATCCCGGGCGAATAAGTTATCCTCATCAACCAAAAAAAAGATGTGTTTAATTTTCAGTTTGACTTGTTTGGATTTTATCGGTAGGCAATTTGGGTGCAATTTTGAAAGTGGCATAGACATTTAATGGGAAAATGTCAATCTATTGAATTCCAAGAACGTGATTTGATTGCTTTCAAGATTTTCAACATGACAACAAAAAAATGAAACAAATCATCCTTCAATATGTGGTGGGGTCTAATTTTTTATGGATGCTTTCATTTTTGAAGATCAAACAAAAAAGTCTTCGAAATTACCTTGTACAACATATAGTATTTGCTTATGGGAAGGGTGTCGAGTCATTTCAAGGGACAACATGTCTTTTGATGTTCCTATAAGACCATTGGAAGAAAATACAAAGTCTTTCAAATAATAATTTGGAAAAATGCATTATCTATGGGATTTAAAAAAAATAAATTTTATGCAAATGGGGAAAGGAGAAGTCGTTACCCATAGTATTAAGGGGTTTTCTCTTCATTGGAGAAAAACAACACCCATTCTGGAGGAATTGAAATATAAAATGTGATGAAATGGAACAAATTTTGAAGTTAAGGGGTGGACCATGTTATTAGAAATGCAAAATTCTGATGAGGAGAAGTGAAGGGATGGCAGTGTGGAAGTTGAAAAATTCAGAAATATATACTTGGGGAGGCTACGACACCAAAAAGAAGTGTGTAGACTATGGTGAAGGGGCTTCTAAAAATGAACATGACATAGAATGGAGGACCCGTGAAGGGAAAGAGAGGGAGGCACACAAATATAATAGTTGTTGGTTAAACCATGCCTAGGTTGCACTTACAAAATAGAGGAGGATGGTTAAGACTTTGGTGGCTGTGGAAGAGTGAAATGCAAGGTGGAATAAGCATCGTGAATTCTTACAAAAAGATTTAAATAATTACAAAGTGAAGATATGACCAAGGAAGCATGTAAGATTGAAGGGAAATTTGTGCATGAGTTTAAAGTTTAAAATTGAATGATTTATGTGCTTAGAGAAAGGACAACTGTGGAGAGGTTTCGAGTAAGGACAAGTGAGAAGATTGATAAACATTGGTGCCAGGTGTAAAAGAGGCATGTCTTATAGATGGCAGATTGGAAACTTCAAGGAAGAAGAGTGAAAATATAGAGGAGACAATGTGAGTGGTGTGAAAGAGTTCACAAGGTCAATTGTAAATAATAAATTGCAATTTGATGTAGTTATGAGTTTGGCTTAGTAAAATAATGTTGTCATTTGTTGCAATCCTTATTTATTGTTGGATTTAGGTATAGGTTTTCCTACGATTATGGTTTGTGAATTTGGTATTTTCACTGAAGGGAGTAGCCTTTGTGTCATTTGGTATTAGAGTGGGTAGTCCTAAGAGTGGAGAGGAACCACCAAGACCTGCGGGTGTGTGTGGATAGATTGTCGATGAGGAGGTAGTTAACAATAAGAGGAAAGTGTGTAAAGCGGTAGTGAAGAAGCTTGTGAGAGCTCTTCAAGTGTGTGACAAATCTAGTCAAAAAGAGTGAGAGATTGAAGTGGCAAAGGAAACTTGAGAAGTGATGACAAATTGATAGAGGTGAGATTACAATAGATAAAATAGGTTGGGTCATGAAGAGGCTCGTGCGGATATAGTTTTGGGAGCAGTATTAGGATGATTTCGAGGATGAAATGTGTGAAGCGTTGGAAAAGATATTTGGTGAAGAAGTAGGAAAGATCGAGACAAGGCTTGAGAAATTGGAAAATAATTTTTGGAAAGGTGAAAAGAAAGTGGCAAAGAGGAGCAAGAAGAAGAACGAGGATAACAGCCTAAGATGGAAAGAGGAAGAAGTGAGAGCAGCCCCTACCAATGAAGAAGTTGCAACAATGGCGTGCCATGAGGAAGGCATGACAATAAAAGAAGAAAAGATACAGGTGAATAGCAAAGAGGTCACAGTGGATGGGGACGGTGAATCAGATTTGTTTGCGCAACTAATGGTGATTGAGGAAGAATGGATGATGGAGATCATTGGTGCAACAAAGAGAGAAGAACAAGAAGTTGCAGCTAATGGAGAGGTGGAAGATGTTGTAGTGAAATTTGAAGTTGCAGTTGTGAATGTAGATGAGGTAAAACAATTCTATGATGTTACTCTGGTTTTAGATGAAAAGATATAAGAAGAGGTGGATAGAAAACTAGGCATGTGGTAAATTCTACAAATGATGTGTGGTTGTGTGTTGAGATGGTTGAAGATGTTAGAGGTTGTTTTTGGTGGAGGTGGATGGTCAAAGGTGGGTTGAACCCATGGAGGAAGAGAGGAGTGTTAAAGTTATTTAGCAAAGGAGGTCGGACTTTGGTGGACATAGGTCCATGAGGAGGAAAATGAGGAAGATGCGGTGTTGTTGGAGAAAAGTGGTGCGTGTTCTAGCACAATGCTAGAAAAAATGAAAGAAAGATTAGTTTTCAACACTTGGATAGAGAAGGAGTTTGTTGCAGGTTGATGTCAACCTAAAAGAGTGTGATTCCTTCAATCAACTCCACCATTGTGAGCCCATGCTCACAATCAATCTACCTAGTGTGTCTGATGTAGGTGCATCTTGGGCAAATAAGTTATTCTCATCAACCAAAACAATTTTGTGTTTAATTTTCAATTTGGCTTGTTTGGCTTTAATTGGCAGGAAATTTTGGTGTAATTTTGGAAGTGGAAAATACATTCAATGGGAAAATGTCAATCCATTGAATTCCAAGAATGTGATTTGATTGCTTTCAATATTTGCAATGCAACAACATAAAAATGAAACAAAAATCCTTCAATATGTGGTGGGGTCCAATTTTTGATGGATGCTTTCATTTTTGAAGATCAAACAAAAAATCCTTCAAAATTACCTTGTGCAACATATAGTATTTTCTTATGGGAAGGGTTTCAAGTCATTTTGAGGGACATGTCTTTTGATGTTCCTATGAGACCATTGGAAGACAATACAAAATCTTGCAAATAAGAATTCAAAAAGATGCATTATCTATGGGAGTTTTAAAAGATAGATTTTATGCAAAGGGGGAGAGGAGAAGTCATGACCCATAGCAGTAAGGGGTTTTCTCTTCATTGGAGAAAATCAGTGCCCATTCTAGAGGAATGGAAATATAAAATGCAATTATATGAATCAAATTTTGAAGATAAGGGGTGGACCATGTTATTAGAAATGCAAAAGGTCGATGGGGATAAGTGAAGGGACGATGGTGTGGAAGTTAAAAAATTTAGAAACATATACTTGGAGAGGCTATGCCACATAAAAGTGTTGGATCTTAGTTGTGTTTATGGTTTGTCCTTGATGACAAAATCTCTGATCCTTATGATTTACAATGGCACTTCTTTGATGTCTCTTGGCTATTACAGAAAATTATTTGTTATGTTTCAATTTCATGATGATGATAAGAATTCTGGTTCATGCTATGAATGCTATTTCTTTAACTGACAGAGTTTGAAAGATGGTTTCTTTGTCAGGATGGTTCTCTTTGCATTTCGGGCTTATACATATTGGCATGAGTATAGCAGGGTCTCCTCGATCCACTTTGAAATGTCTGAATTGCCTATCGGTAAGACATTTCAGATGTCATGGCGACTGAATCTAACTTTCAAGCTGTAGTCAGCAAGACTTCTCTTTGTGTTATGGCAACAATAGAAAGATCATATCGGCATTTGCTATACCGTCGGGATAAGGTCTTGTCGATTTCTTTAAGTCACACCGACCCTCTTCAAATTAATTATAATGGCATGAGTTTGGCTGTCGGGTTGAGGTCATAGTGAAATCATATTGTCTCACCAACTTATGCTTATGGGCTTTTCTTCGGCCAAACATAATGCATTCGGTATATTGTCCCTCCGAAGATTTTATGTCTCACCGATCGTTGCATAGAATGTCTTATCGGCATAAGGTTACTACTTCGGCGAAATGTTATATCGAATGTGTAAAGTTACACCGACCTTGGTGGATGGATACTTTTTGGTAAGAGTTAGGTTCATTGGCATATGGTCTCGCCGACTCTCTTATGTCTTGCCGATAGGTGATAATGGGGATTCATCGGTAGGAGTTCTATCTTCGGTATGATATCATAGCGAGTTTGTTATGTCTCATCGATGTGTTATTTAATGCTCATTTTGACTAGACAAGGTGGTTATCATTATGAGGTCTTGGAAATTTCAAATTGTCTCGCCGACCGAAAAGTGAATGGAAATCAAAAGGGACTCTGTCGGTATGAGAATTGAATTCTCTTGGTGATCTAAAGTGGTCAGAATGTTTCGGTATGATTTTATGTATTCTACATGAGGTCTCTCTGATGTCAGTTGGTTATAGTGACCCGCTTGGGACAAATGCTCTCATCAGCAGGAAAAATCTTATGTCACGGCGACCAAATGAATTAAGTGATCGTTCGGTGAAACATGGAACATTCGATTTAATGTCTTCCCAACTTCATCGAGTCTCAGTGATTGGAAATAAAATAACTCTTGGCTCTCGGTGTAGCATGTTGTTTTCGGTATGACTTCTCTCTGACTCTGGTGAACTTTGGCGAAAGCGACAACCATAAGGTTGTCTGACAACATTATATTTGCCTACGACATAACGTGTCTTCGTTTGAAAAGAAATTCACTTAGGGAAAAAATTTTGAGCATATTCTCTTAGCTAGGTATCGAACCCTAGCCTGGCCACCATCATGAATGTTTATGTTTCTGTTGCTGCTGACTATAACAGTTTCTATAGAGGTCTATGGAAGGTTTGTTTGGTGCGCCTCTCTGGCTGGATGCTCGACACTGGTTGATGGAGCCATGGGAGTTACATATTTTTCTGAGAAATAATCTCACAAGCTTCAAAAGCTAGGTGAAACGGCTCTTTTTTTGGTTGGTTGATCTGCTATTACTTTTGATGACTGTTACTTTTCTGGCATTTATTTAAAGAAGCAAAAAACTTAGTTTTCTATTCGGTTGTTGTTGTAACTCAAAAAGAATATCATTCTTTAACTGTATGAAAATGTATGATGAAACTCTGTAATAAAAATCTGAATAAAAATGCAGAGATTATAAATTTCTTTTCTACGTAGTATTTTAGGGATTCAATTATTGAATCTTTAAGGTATTTTGTAGATGAGAAAACAAAGAGATATGTGCTTAACTAAAAACAGAGAAATCCTCTGAATCATCGCTATTGTTCAAAAAGTAAACTGAGGGGTTGGTACTCCTTGAGATAGATATCTCTAAACAAGGGGTTGGTGCTCCTTGAGTGGGTGCTCAAAATAGCCTATAAGGCATTGTGAATAGTTGATTAAAAGATTAAGCCTGGAAGGCATTTAGGGAGTGGTTTTTATACCCCAGGAGGGTTTTCCACTCGGTAAAATATTGTGCTTCTTTGTTCTTCTGTGTTCTCTCTAGTTTATTTTGCTGTTGTTGTTTCTGTTCATAGTTGAGTCATTATTTTTCTCAATTCTATTTATGAATGATTACATTCAACTCATGAATGCTTTAATCAGAATGAAATTGAGATCAAATATGAGCTGTGTGTTTAAATATTTTAAAAATCAGTCAAATAGTTAAGACATTGATTCACCCCCCCTCTCAGTGTCATTTTAACTCCAACATTTGGTATCAGAGCATAGGGTCCTCTGATTGGTTTAATTACCTTGGATTGATCTTGGTCTTGGAATTTGTTTTTAATGGCACATTCTCAAGAAGGTGCCTCTGTAACCAGAGCTTCATTA
This sequence comes from Sequoia sempervirens, assembly GCA_007258455.2. Taxonomy (NCBI): domain Eukaryota; kingdom Viridiplantae; phylum Streptophyta; class Pinopsida; order Cupressales; family Cupressaceae; genus Sequoia; species Sequoia sempervirens. The sequence continues at coordinate 20,530 of VDFB02085623.1, forward strand.
TTTGATGGAACAAATTATGTGTTCTGGAGAATAAGAATGGAAGCTTTTCTTGTTTCTTTTGATGTTGATGTTTGGAGCATTGTTTTAGAAGATTACAATGTACCTGCCACTATTCCCAGTGATGCTACTGAGAAAAAGAAGTATGAAACAAATGCCAGAGCTAAGAATTCCATCTTGTGTGGATTAACTAAAGATGTGTTCATTAAAGTCATGCATTGCAAATCTACTCATGGAATCTGGGAAAAACTTGAAACTATATATAAAGGTAATGAGAAAGTCAAACTGTCAAAAATCATTACTCTCAAACATCAGTTTGAAGAGTTGAAGATGAAGGATGATGAAAAAGTGGCTGAATATTTCCTAAGAGTTGATGAAGTTGTCAATTCTATGAAAGGTCTAGGTCAAACTGTTAATGAATTTGATGTTGTCACAAAGGTTGTTAGAACCTTACCTCCTAAATTTGAATCAAAGGTTTCAGCCCTAGAAGAAAAGAAACACTTTGATCAACTTACCTTAGACAGCCTGCAAGGAATACTTATTTCCTATGAAATGAGAACTAGCAAAATCAATTCAATAGGAAAAGAAACTGCTTTTAACACTGAAAAGAAAAAAAAAGTTGAATTCAGTGAATCAGAGTTGTTTGATTCTAAAGAATCCCATTTTGTTAGAAGATTTAAAAAGGGATCAGGAAAATATAAGGGAAAACTTCCCTTTAAATGTTTTAACTGTGGAAAAATAGGTCACTTTGCTACAAAGTGTCCCTATGATGATCAAATCTATGACAATGAGACAACTGAAATACAGCCTAAGAAGAAGGCTTTCAAACCTAAACGAAACTTCAATTTTAAAAAGAAAAGTCTGTTTAGTAAGGATGAATCTGATATTCAGTCTGAAGACTCATCAACTGATGAAGTTGAAACTTTGTTCATGGCTGAATTTTCTCAGCAAAATGATTCTAACACCATTGACACTAAAGAAGGTGTAGTAGATCTTGAAAGTGAGCTGAAATGTGCTCTTCAAGAGGTCAGAAAACTTAAAAAACAAGTTCTTACTCAGGAAACCAAATCAAGAATTGATCTCTCTGAAAACTTAGCTTGAAGAAGCTAAAAGAGTTGAAGTCTGCCTTAGAGAGACTGTAAGCTGCAAAGATCATGAAATTCAAAAACTAGAACAAGTAGTCCTTCTTAGGAAGGAAATTGAAAAATATGAAAGCACTCTAAAACTAAATGAGATGCTCAGCAAGCAGAAGGTGTATAAAGATAAAACTGGTGTTGGTTTTGAAAAGGGTGAATGCTCAATTGAAAAAGCAAAACAAAACCCCTCTTCTGAAGTCAAAAATTCAGGCTCAAATCTCTCAAAATCTGGTAAGGATCGTGCTAAGTTTTTTAGAGGTAATAGACCTTCATACAATGTCAATTCTTTTTTCTATGGTTATTACTTTTTCTGTAACAAATTTGGTCATAAGGTGAGCACCTGTAGGCTTATGAATTCTAGAATACCTAGGTTTGGTCTTAGGCAACACTATGGTTTTGTTAGACAAATCAGATGTTTTAAATTCAATACTTTAGGACATTCTGTCAAACAGTGTAGAACTAATATGCAATCTAAACAGTAGAAAATTAAAAGGGTTTGGAAACCTAAGACTGTCAACAATATTGAACAAACTATGTTGGTTCAAACTGCTTTTCATTCAAAGAAAAAGGACTTATGGGTCCTGGACAGTGGATGTTCTAACCATATGACTGGCGACAAGGACAAGTTTATAAAACTTGAAGATTATGTAGGTGGATATGTTAAGTTTGGTGTTAACTCTGGTATTCAAATTAAAGGTAGAGGTTCACTTCATCTGAATAAAGACACTCCTATCTATAATGTGTACTATGTGGAAGATCTCAAGCACAATCTTCTAAGTGTTAGTCAAATATGTGATAGTGGTTATCATGTTCTTTTTAATTCGTAGGGATGTGAGATTAAGAACAAGCTTGGAAAGGTTGTTGCAGCTGGAAGGAGGACAAAAGGAAATGTGTACAATCTTCTTGACTCATCATGCAATGAAATTAATCAAGGTATGTGTCTAATGGACCAAATTGAAGAGAATTGGTTATGGCATAAAATATTAGGACACATAAACTTTGAAAATCTGGTTAGAATCAGTAAAAATCAGAATGTTAGAGGTCTACCAGTTCTTAGCAAGCCTGAAAATTCTGTGTGCAAAGAATGCTTAAGTGGTAAACAAACTAAAATCAGCTTCAAGACAAAAGAACATTCTTCTTCAAAACCTTTATAGCTTGTGCATACTGATTTATGTGGACCAACTAGAACAAGGTCTACTAATGGTGAAAAATACTTTATGCTTTTTGTAGATGATTATACTAGAATGGTTTGGGTCACATTTCTTAAACAAAAATCAGAAGCCTTTGAAAGGTTCAAAATCTTTTGTAAAATGGTTGAAAAGGAATCTGATATGAAACTCAAATGCCTTCGATCAAATAAAGGAGGTGAATTCACCTCTCAAGAGTTTATCGATTACTGTGAACAACACGGTATTAAAAGGCAGTATGCTGCAACTAAAACACCTCAACAAAATGGGGTAGTTGAATGTAAGAATAGAATTATTAAAGAAATGGCTAGAACCATGCTAGATGAAGCTAAGTTGTCTAATATGTATTGGAAAGAAGTTGTTCATACTGCTGTATACATTTTGAATAGAGTGCAGCTTAGGGTGAAATCTAAACACACTTCATATGAATTGTGGTTTGGAAAAACTGCTTCTGTCAAATACTTTAAGATTTTTGGAAGTAAGTGTTTTATCAAAAAAGATGATAATCTTGGAAGTTTTCAATCCAAAAGTGATGAGGGTATCTTTTTGGGATACTCAACTCACAACAAAGCTTATAAATGCCTTAACAAAAGGCTTAACAAGATTGTTGAAGTTGTTAATGTCAAATTTGATGAAAGACCACATTTGATTGCTGAATCTTTGCATGATAATGAGGAAGAAGAACTTGAATTTGAAATAATTTCAGAAGGAGCTAAAACAACAAATTTTGTTGCTGAATCAACAACCCCTAAAAATGAAAAAGCAAGTCCTGAAAAGGTTGCATGAAAAGCCCCTTCGAAAACTCTAGCCATTTATCACCCCAAAGATCAGATTATTAGGGATAAATATGCAGGAGTTCAAACTAGAAGAAAAGCTAATGAATCTGATGAAAAGGCACAAGTTGCGTTTTGTTTAGTTACTCAGTTTGAGCCTAAAAAATTTAATGAAGCTCTCATAGACTCATGTTGGCTTGATGCTATGTAGGAAGAAATTGATTAGATTGAGAAAAATCAGACTTGGGAGTTAGTCCCAAGACCAGATGACAAGAATGCCATTGGAGGCAAATGGATATATAGAAACAAGGTGAATGAAAATGGTAATTTTTTCGCAACAAAGCAAGATTTGTCTACAAAGGCTATGCTCAACAAGAAGGTATTGATTTTGGTGAAACCTTTGCACCTGTGGCTAGATTAGAATCCATCAGAATATTCTTGGCTTATTACGTTTACAAAAACTTTACTGTTTATCAAATGGATATCAAAACTGCCTTTTTGAATGGCTATTTAGATGAAGAGGTCTATGTTGAACAACCTGAAGGATTTATATGCAAAGATAATCCTAACCATGTCTACAGGTTGAAAAAGGCTCTCTATGGCCTAAAACAAGCACCTAGAGCTTGGTACTCTAGGCTGGATAGTCATTTAATTTCTAATGGCTTTGTTAGAGGAGGTGTAGAAAATAATCTTTATGTTAAAACTAAAGGTTCAGATATTTTAGTTGTTGAAATTTACATTGATGATACTATCTTTGGCTGCAATAATGTCACTATGAGTAAAAAGTTCTCTTAGTTAATGGAATCTGAGTTTGAAATGTCAATGTTAGGAGAATTAAATTTCTTTTTGGGTCTTCAAATCTCTCAATGTGAGACTGGAATATTTCTATCTCAATCCAAATATGCTAGAGAGATGCTTACGAAATTTAAAATGGATGAATGTCATCCTGTTAGCACTCCAATGGCTACTAGATGCAAACTTACTAAAATTGATGATTCTCCTGATTCAAATCAAACGAAATACAGATCAATGATTGGAAGTCTCTTATATTTAACTGCCTCTAGACCTGACATTATGCAGGCGGTTTGCACTGTTGCACATTTTCAGGCATCACCTAAAGAATCTCATGTTACTGCTGTTAAACGGATCTTTAGATACATCTAGGGCACTCTTGATTATGGTCTTTGGTATCCTAGAAGCAATGATTTCTCTTTGATTGCTTATACTGATGCTGACTAGGCTGGTTGTTTGGATGATAGGAAAAGCACCAGTGGTGATGCATTCTTTCTTGGTGATCATTTAGTGGCTTGGCACAACAAGAAACAAGTATCTGTTTCTCTTTCCATTGCTGAAGCAGAATACATTGCTGCCACTTCATGCTGTACACAAGTTCTTTGGATGAGTCAAACTCTATCTGATATGGGTATAAATGTTCCTAAACCTATTTCTATCCTTTGTGATCACACTAGTGCAATAAATATATCAAAAAATCCTGTTATGCACTCTTGAACTAAACATATTGCTATTAAGTTTCATTTTCTACGAGAAAAGGTTTTGGCTAATGAAGTCTGCTTACAGTTTGTTGGATCTCAAGATCAGGTGGCTGACATTTTTACTAAGCCCTTAGCAAGAGAGCTATTTGAAAGGCTGAGACTTTGATTGGGAGTTATCTCTCAATCATTACTTTACTGAATCTCCAAGCTACTGCTTAGGGGGAGCAAGTTACATATTTTTATTCACTTACAACTCTCCTACAATCTTGGGTGCTGCACTACTCTTTTTTTTTGCAGCTATTTCTCATTATGTTTTGGTTGGCTTCTCAGTTGTGTTTCATGGCAATGCATGATCTTCTTGCCATCAAGAACAAAGGGGGAGTTTGTTGGATCTCAGTTGTGTTTATGGTTTGTCCTTGATGACAAAATCTCTGATCCTTATGATTTACAATGGCACTTCTTTGATGTCTCTTGGCTATTATAGAAAATTATTTGTTATGTTTCAATTTTATGATGATGATAAGAATTCTGGTTCATGCTATGAATGCTATTTCTTTAACTAATAGAGTTTGAAAGATGGTTTATTTTTCAGGATGGTTCTCTTTGCATTTCAGGCTTATACATATTGGCATGAGTATAGCAGGGTCTCCCCGATCCACTTTGAAATGTCTGAATTTCCTATCGGCAAGACATTTTAGATGTCATGGCGACTGAATCTAACTTTCAAGCTGCAGTCGGAAAGACTTCTCTTTGTGTTATGGCGATAATAGAAAGATCATATCGGCATTTGCTATAATGTCTAGATAAGGTCTTATCAATTTCTTTAAGTCACACCGACCCGCTTCAGATTAATTATAACGACATGAGTTTGGTTGTCGGGCTGAGGTCATAGCGAAATCATATTGTCTCACCAAATTATGCTTATGGACTTTTCTTCGGCCAAACATAATGCATTCGGTATATTGTCCCTCCGAAGATTTTATGTCTCACCGATCGTTGCATAGAATGTCTTATCGGCATAAGGTTACTACTTTGGTGAAATGTTATATCGAATGTGTAAAGTTACACTGACCTTGGTGGATGGATACTTTTTGGTAAGAGTTAGGTTCATCGGCATATGGTCTGGTCGACTCTCTTATGTCTTGCCGATAGGTGATAATGGGGATTCATTGGCAGGAGTTCTATCTTCGGTATGATATCATAGCGAGTTTGTTATGTCTCACCGATGTGTTATTTAATGCTCATTTCGACCAGACAAGGTGGTTATCATTGTGAGGTCTTGGCGATTTCAAATTGTCTCGCTGACCAAAAAGTGAATGGAAATCAAAAGGGACTCTATTGGTATGAGAATTGAATTCTCTTGGCGATCTAAAGTGGTCAAAATGTTTCGGTATGATTTTATGTATTCTACATGAGGTCTCTCTGATGTCAGTTGGTTATAGCGACCTGCTTGGGACAGATGGTCTCATCGGCAGGAAAAATCTTATGTCACGGCAACCAAATGAATTAAGTGATCATTCGGTGAAACATGGAACATTCGATTTAATGTCTTCCTGACTTCACCGAGTCTCAGTGATTGGAAAGAAAATAACTCTTGGCTCTTGGTGTAGCATGTTGTTTTCGGTATGACTTCTCTCTGACTCTGGTGAACTTTGGTGAAAGTGAACCATAAGGTTTTCTGACAACGTTAGAGTTGCCTACGACATAACGTGTCTTCGTTTGAAAAGAAAGTCACTTAGGGAAAACATTTTGAGTGTATTCTCTTAGTTGGGTATCAAACCCTAGCCTGGCCGCCATCATGAATGTTTACATTTCTGTTGCTACTGACTGTAACAGTTTCTATAGAGGTCTATGGAAGGTTTGTTTGGTGCACCTCTCTAGCTGGATGCTCGACAGTGGTTGATGGAGCCATGGGAGTTATAGATTTGTCTAAGAAATAATCTCACAAGCTTCAGAAGCTGGGTGAAACGGCTCTTGTTTTGGTTGGTTGTTCTGCTGTTACTTCTGATGATTGTTACTTTTCTGGCATTTATTTAAAGAAGTAGAAAACTTAGTTTTCTATTCGGCTATTGTTGTAACTCAAAAAGAATATCATTCTTTAACTATATGAAAATGTATGATGAAACTCTGTAATAAAAATCTGAATAAAAATGCAGAGATTGTAAATTTCTTTTCTACGTAGTATTTTAGGGATTCAATTATTGAATCTTTAAGGTATTCTGTAGACGAGAAAACAAAGAGATATGTGCTTAACTGAAAATAGAGAAATCCTCTGAATCATCACTATTGTTCAAAAAGTAAACTGAGGGGTTGGTACTCCTTAAGATAGATATCTCTAAACGAGGGGTTGGTGCTCCTTGAGTGGGTGCTCAAAACAACCTATAAGGCATTGTGAACAGTTGATTAAAAGATTAAGCCTGGAAGGCATTTAGGGAATAGTTTTTATACCCCAGGAGGGTTTTCCACTTGGCAAAATATTGTGCTTCTTTGTTCTTCTGTGTTCTCTCTGGTTTATTTTGTTGTTGTTTTTGTTCACAGTTGAGTCATTATTTTTCTCAATTCTATTTATGAATGATTACATTCAACTCATGAATGCTTTAATCAGAATGAAATTGAGATCAAATCTGAGCTGTGTTTAAATATTTTAAAAATCAGTCAAATAGTTAAGACATTGATTCACCCCCCCCCCCTCGCAGTGTCATTTTAACTCCAACAAAAAGAAGTGTGCAGACTATGGTGAAGGGGTTGCTAAAAATGAATACAGTGTAGAGTAGAGGACCTATGAAGGGAAAGAGAGGGAGGCACACAAATAGAATAGTTGTTGGTTAAACCATGCCCAGGCTGCAGTTACAAATAGAGGAGGATGGTTAAGACTTTGGTGGCTGTGGAAGAGTGAAATGTAAGGTGGAATAAGCATCATGAATGCTTATAAAAAAATTTAAATAATTACCAAGTTAAGATATGACCAAGGTGGCGTGTAAGATTGAAGGGAAATTTGTGCATGATTTTAAAGTTGAAAATTGAATGATTTATGTGCTTAGATAAAGGACAACTATGGAGAGGTGTTGAGTAAGGACAAGTGCATAGATTGATAAAGATTGGTGCCAGGTGTAAAAGAGGCACGTCTTATAGATGGCAGATTGGAAACTTCAAGGAAGGCAGAGTGGAAATATAGAGGAGACAATGTGCATGGTGTGAAAGAGTTCACAAAGGTCAATTGTAAATAATAAATTGCAATTTTATGTAGTTATGAGTTTGGCTTGATAAAAGAATTGTGTCATTTGTTGAAATCTTGTAAATATTGAATGGGACATTTCATATTAAATCAAAAATATAATATCCATGCTATGTAAATAGATTTTAATAGAAGAATGTTATCTAATAATATATACATTACATAAATTTATTGTGTTTCCAAAGATTTAATTCATTTCTCAGCTCTCCTTTTTGTGAGTTGTTTCTTGTTTCCATTTTTCATAACGATTATTAAAAATGGTAGTGAGATTTTGAGTCTATCCAAGGATTTAACATGTGGAATAGCAAAAAATGTTAATATCACTCTTTCTCTTGGTCCTATATCAAATGTTGCCTTGGAAAGGGTCAATCCTTGTGATTTTTGGATTGTTAGTGTCCAATCTAATCATAATGGTAATTGACATGCAGGCCTCCTTTGTATTGGTGCAATTGGAATTATATTTGGATCTGGTGGGGCACTTCTAATTTTGTATATGATACTTCTAATGTATCTTGAAGCTCCATTTACAATATCTAATTCTATTTATATATTAGATGTTAACATGAATCTTTCATCCTTCGTAATTAATAATTCATCATTTTGACCTCCCGCTGGCTTAGTAATACCTTCTTTAGTTGCAATGCTATATGCTATGAGTCTTCTTAATGAATATAATTTTTTCATATTATAGTTATTTGATTATCATTTATTGCAAATAGATGGATATTTTTATCAAATTTTTCCCAAACTATTCGATGTATTGAAACATCTATCCTTGTCATCAATAATTCCCATTCATTGATTGTTGGATGTGCATCTCTAATATTTGCAAGTAGTTGGTGAAACCTTTGTTGATCCTTATCTTCACCTTTTTTCTGAATACTTTATCCAAAGTAACAACTATCTTAAATTATTCCAATAGTAATTTTTCATGTACATTACTATCATAAGATGTTTTATCACTAACAAGAGGTAGTTGTTCCAAATCTCCTACCAAAATGATTGATCTTCTTCCAAAATTCAAGTTTGATTTTTTTGGAAAAGCTTGGCATAGTCTTCAATCAATATTTTAAAGAAAAATTTGTCCAATAAAATGTATGTCATCAATCAATATGTATTTAATATGTTGTAATTCTTCTTGGAAAGTTGTGAGCCTTGTTCCTTCTAATTCAACAAATTTTATAAGTGGATTCTTCGTGTTAAATGAATTGTCGATGCACCAATTTTAACAGCTACAACTCCAGTTGGTACTAGTAATAATAGGGGAAAATGTTGTGGTTTATATGCACATTGAGGAGCTCAATGAATTGCATGAATTAGATATGATTTACTTGTTCCTTCTGTTCCTTGAATTATCATGCATAGTGGCATGGCATTTTCATCTTGATAATAATGTGACATAATAATATCAAGTGCTTTTTTTTTAGTACCTAAGGTTCTATATGATATAATTGATATTATATCATTTGGTAATAGTAATCCATTTTCTTTCATGGTGCCTATAAACTTTTTTTCTTTATTTGTGTAATCTTCTCTTTGATATTTAATATTCCATAGAGTTTTTTTTATCAACATCTCTTTTTCCCAACATATTTATTTCCATTACATCCATAATTTGTCCACACTGTAGTCTTGAGATGATCTCCCACTTATGTTCAATTGTATTATGATTATTAGGTATAGCATTGTTATCATTATAATTTGTAGTTTCATATATAATATTCCTTCATTCCAAATGCCATAGATTATAGTTGAGTGGGTCCCAAATTGATATAATTGTAGTCACATCAAGTTTGATACCTTTTTTGTATATTGCAAAATAGATTTTGCAACAATAATTCTAACCAAAAAAAGTTAACCCATTTTTTAATTAACATGTAGGTATGGTGTAAATCTTGGAAAAATTCTCACAATAGCTACCATAGTCCTTGCTTCCCATTTGTTATCTCTTCTCCGCCCGAGATTATAAGTCCAAGATCTAGCTGCATCTATAAGTGTAACACTTTCCATTACATATGGTCTATCTAAATATCCTTCAATGAAATGTTTTAGGTGACTTTCATCATCATTTTCTTCATTTTTTTTTATTGGCTTGAACACCTCTCTTGAAACATTTAATGTGAAAAATACTCTACTACTTTCTACTAATGACAACTCTAGTGGCTCTTTCAATGAAGGTTTTTATTATAAGTCTTATGTATGCTCTTTATTCTTCTTTGAATCTAGGTTTTCAATATTTTCAAATCATATTAACATTTGATGATGAATTTTTGAACTCTTTTTAGTTTTTGTTGCATACTTTGGAATATAAAATTCATGAAAGAACCAATTGCCAATCTACATTTTTTCTCCATAAATGGAGTATATTGTGATTATGCGTATTCACCCGATCATCATTTCTTGTAGGTTCATATTTTTTTATCTCTTGTGGTTGGGTCTTCAAATAATTTTGATCTATCTAGATGCAATGGCCATGGTGTATTGTACCTACAAATAAAAGGTCATTTGTTAGTTTATATAAAAAATTTAATTATTACTTGAAAAAAAATATTTGAATATTTGAATAGCTTATCTAAAAATCATCCTTCATTACCTTCTTTATATGTTGTATGATGTTCAACATAATTGAGTAATTTTTTATAGTCACATTCAAATTCTATTTGGCTCAATTGTTGTGTATTTTTAAGGCATGGATGTTGTGTAAAATTTGGAGACTTATCATTGATGATACAACATATTTTATTAGTTAACATACAATATTTTTAAGTATAATATATTTTGAAAAATATATATTTGAGGTTTAATATCAAACTTATATGTTTCGTTGATTTGGGTTTCCTCATGGATCTTGTTCATGAACAATAGAATCAAAATATTTTTGTACATTTTTTCTTTCATGATCATTTCCTCAACTAAGGTTGTCTATATTTGGTGCTCCCTCTAACCATATAAATCCATACACGTGTTGATCCTCTATCCTTCCATTCATATCTTAACCATAATTTCTTACTTTCATTCCCTTTTGCATTTTTTTTTCAAAACCATGTATATCGCAGGTGCATGTAATATGCCATAATATGTGGATAGTCAATAATATTTTTTTATTGCCACTTTTGTGTTTCTTGTTGATTAATTGGTTGTGTTCTTGGATTAGTGCGTACAAATATAGAAACTACATATCTGTTGCACTCAAGGTAAAGAAAATTGTTGGTGCTTCAATTTGATGCAAGAGGTTAGTTAATTCAACTCAAAAAATTTTCCAATAAGATTTTGTACCACTTAATGTAGTATCAAAATGCATCAAACAGTCAGGTAGATGTAAGTGAGGGATATTTTCCATAAGCCGTTGTAACTCGTTGATTGTGATTAACATGTATTGGAAGCTCTTTTTGATAAACACAGAAGATGATTCTTATGCACGATGTCTCATAATCATATTCATCATATAATATCTAAATTGAGGGTGTTTTCCAAAGCAATGATCTCTATATCAAAATAAATAATTAAAAAAATCATGTAGATGGACCCTCCTTATTAATTGTTGTATCCAATCACATCGTCTATTTGAAAATAGTGTTGGAAAATCCATATCAAGTAATCCTTTAGTGACATACTCATTTATTGGATATGTTCAAATTCATGGCCAATCAATTATTGATCTTGAATCTAGATTAGGGTTATTTACCTATGCATGGATTTTTTATAAGGAAAAGTAGGTTTTGAAGGGACCCCAAAACCCTTTACAATGAAGAGAAGTTGTGAAAAGAATAAATCAATAAAACCTGCACCCCAAAAAAACTAAAAATATGACAAAAGAAAAAACTAGGAAACTCGTCAACAACCCTATAGAAAAACATCAGTCGCACAACTGACTGAACAAAAGAAAAAACAAAGTTATAGCATTTTTTCAAGAACATTGGCCCAACCCATTTTTTCCTCAATGACCCCCTTGTGCATCGCAACCACGTCCTTGAGCTCATCAAACAAGATAGCAGCTTGTTTCTTGGTCTTGCTCCTCATTCTCAAACAGATGCCAACATCCAGATTCTTTTCCACATCAGGACCAATTTTCTCAATCCTCTCTTCCAAATTCAAGTAGTTAACATCCTCAATGGCCTTCTCATGTTCTCCCAGATCCAAAGAATTTCCATTCCATTTTATAACTTTCTCATTTAAAACAGAGAGACACTTAGCAGTAGATTTCAAGGAATTGTTACTAATATTAACAACCTTCAAATCATCAAAAATGACTAATTTTTTCATCCATATTAACAAACCTCTCCTCAATAGTCTTTTGGACTACCATTTCCAGGGATGTAATCCTCTCCTCATGGGTTTTACCAAGATGATCAACATCAACAACAAGTCTATCAAGCATTACATTCATAGTATTAACCTTACCTTTGATCTACCATTCCTTCTAGTTGTTATGCACAAGCACAACACATACATCTTGCTAGTTTATAAGTTGTACATTGAGTTCCTTCACTTCTGAGAAAAGCCACTTCACTAGAGAAAAGCAAGTTGCAAGTTCCATCCTCCACCATTTTGTAGAATAGGTCCATATTAACATCATCCCAATTAACTAGTGTCGCAGCTTGAGACCCAAAATTCTCGACATGAACCTCCCGAGCCCCTTCTTTGCCTTTTAAATCCTCCTCAATAGGGGAATCATCCACTTCAATCACCTCTACTTTCACCCAATGATTATTCAAAAAAATTTCCAAGTCTGCCAGTATTTCTAGTCACTCTGCCTTCACAACACTCCCCTTAACCTGCTCAATGCTAAAAGGAGAATCTAAATTAGCATGGTTAGGGCCAATCCCCTTGGAACACACCAAACCCTCATTCGCTTGCTCAAAATCCTCCATATGATGCTCAGACTTTGGAATGCCCTTCCTTGAGACATGTAAATCATTAGAAATAAGGGAAAGCTCCATAACACTAGACTTGCCAATGCCCGAGACAAGTTTGACATTAGGAGCAAGGGACTCTGAGCAACAAATCTAGAATAATCCACTTTTTTCTTTACATCACTCTTCTCTTTCCTAGGGAATTTTTTCTTCCCCTTCACATTCTTCTTCATCGAAGGAACCACAACTTCCTTCATTTCAATATCAGTTTCATAAACCTTAGACCAGGATTCAAAGTCTTTAGAAACCTCAACAAAATTACTAACCTCCTTCAACATATCCTCATAATCAGAATCATCATCCTTAGAATCCCCCTACCACCCTACCACTCCTACACCGAATCACTAGTATCAAACCCTGTATTTTTCGTTTTATGAGCTAGGGTCTTAGAAGAATCATAAATCATATTCAACTTGATATTCTCAAAAATAAGATTCATAATGCCTTCATGGAGAATAGCCTTCCTAGGGTTCTTCCTATGATCCTCAATACTTGTTTCCATAGAAAGGAGGTAAAAAGGGAACAAAACCAGAGAATTATAACATAAAATGATAGTTGTAGATTATAGAAAACCTACCCTCCAAAGTGAAATATTGCATAATGGCTAGAGAAATGACCCTTCAAAGCAGCTTGATTGATTTGTTGGCATACCCACCACTACCAATTGTCATGAGATTATTCTTCTCATCATATTTGAAGAAATTTGTAAGGGCCTTCTTGGCCACTACCCTATCTCTATAAAATTTCCTTCCATTTGAAGGAAGATCAGTCACCTCGGCAATGAGATCCTCATTAATGTTAAATTCCACACTTTTGTACCACAAAATCTTGTTGTTCCACCCTTTAACAAACACTTTCGTGACTTCAGGGTTTGGACCATGGAGCTTCAACATATAGGGGCTGACACCACCCTTTTCGAAATGATCTTGAACAATTCCATTACTACTAAACTCCTCATTTAAGAGCTTTCTCCACTCTGCAACGAGCTCCTCCCATGGCAGCATGCAACAGACAACACTCCACCTACTCCTTAATTTTTCTACAAATGCAAGATAAGTTGAACAAACCACGATGCAATGCAAAAGAACAAAACGTGTGAGCCTGCCACACCAAGTACATCCATGCCTTAGCTCCCAATCCATAATCTTATGGACATCAAGAAAGCAATTATTAAACAAGCAGACATAGACCTCAATGTGCAAAAACCAACTCAGGGAGAAGTAAAAAATCCTTTCTTCCAACTTTATGACATGTCAAAAGGTCATAATTAGAAATATTCTTAATATTAAGTGGCAATACTTCATAATCACTCCAATTATTTTGATCCACCACTCCAAAATTAGCTAGCCCATAGCTAGGGAATTAGCTTCCCTGAACACGTGAGAAATTCTAAATTCCTCAAAAGAGTTAATCATGGATAAATAATCATTAATCAGATGGGAAATCGACCATGATAGTGGGCTACACTTCAGAAGGCACTTGATAATATTAAGGGAATCCCCTTCAAGCCAAATTTTTGAGACCCCATAATCTTTAGCCAATAAGAGGCCATGATAGGTTGTTGTTGTTACCTATGCATGGATTAGTTCCATATCTCTTTCAACATTTTGTGGCTTTGGTGTCATAGATGAAGTGTGATCAATAATATTTCTTTCATCCATCTCTATCACTAGACCCACAAATACATATTTATTTGCATTTGAATCAAACTCCATATGAATAGAGTTCAATTTGTTAAAAAACTCTTCATTTGAATTGCATGTTAGTTCACTAAGAAAATTTAAATTAATTTTAACATCTTTATAGAACTTATCATGTTCTATATTATATTTTAGTGCTTTGTACACTCTCTTTCCATTGACTTTAAAATTATAATTTGTTCCATATTGATCTTTCCTTCAAACAATAATAATTGGAAAAAATTTTATTTAATGTGGTAAAATTTTAGCTATTTCTATTACTTCTTGTGGAAAACTTATGGTATATACTTTATATTTATACTAACCTCTAGTTGCATTGTGACTTGAATAACTGGGTTGATGTGTGCTATCAATCTTTCCTCAACTTGTGCTAAGTTCTAAGTTCTATTGGTTTTGTGCCAAGATCTATGTTGTTTGTTGCTGAAAATCGATGTTCATGTTTCTCTTGTCAACATCCATTACAAATAGGGCATTCAAGTACCCATATAACCTTCATTACTATATAACTTTCTTCAAAAATTTAGTACAAACATGGTGTAGCAAGTTTATCTAGTCCTTGTTAGAAATTTTCTTCATCTTCTTATTTGAGATGTTAACTCTTCTTGTGAATAATTATAAGTTTTAATAACTATTCAAAACAAATATTAATAATAATAATAATTGTTTTTAATATATTATTATAATAAAAAATATATAATTCTAGAATAATTAAAAATCATTGTAAAATTTTAAAAATATTTTCATTTACTAAAGACAACAAATATTTCATATTTGAGCAATATATTATATATAATTAAAATATGAATTTTAATTTTAAAACCTAAAAATACTTAAAAAAATAAATATATGTAAAAATAAATTAAAATATAGTAACTCAAATAGCATAGTGCATATACATTGTTCAATATTTTGAACCTATAAAAAATAAAAGTAATGAAACAATTTTAAAATTTAAGAGAAAATATATTATTGATATAAACTCTAAATTTTATGATATTTTTATTACATGTGCTTAATGGTTTTTTTTTTTCATTATAGTTTAGGTAAAAAAAGGAATTTACATAGTATTCCCACTATACAAGTGAGTGTATCTTGCTGCTACATAATTATTTTAAGAGAGGAGTATTAATGCCCACTATACAAGTGAGTGTATCTTGCTGCCATATAATTATTTTAAGAGAGGAGTATTGTTTTTTTTTGTGTAAAAAGTGGCAAGCCATAGACTTATATTATTAAAATAAGTACATTGCGAGAAATCACAAAAATCTGATCGGCATCAGATAGGAAGAAAAAATATTGTTGAGAACATACACCAAGAGTCCATCCAGAATGAAACATGAAAAGGAGAGAACTCAAAATTGTATGAGAAGTCCCAATTAGGGTTAAAAACAAAATACAAAATGAGAACCCTAACAGAGCATGAGTACAAAAGATAGCTCGAAGAGAGTACACCATATAGTCATTCAAGAGAAAAAAGAGCAGAGTATAAAGGAAATCATCAAATAGCATTCCAGAGCTAGAAGAGTAGGATTTTGAGACCAAAAAAATCCATAATAAGTATTGAAGGTAAGTAGAATACTGAAGTACAGGAGGGGGGTCTTGGTCTACGGCGGACTGACTTGAATGGGCAGGCCTTGGCTGCTAAGTTGTATTGGCGTTGGTGTTCTCAACAACACATGTGCTGGGCTAAAATTCTGACCTTCAAATATTTGGGGGCGGTGGATAGTAGGGAGGTTGTAAGATTCAATATGGGGGGGAAAGGCTCAATGATCTGGAGTACCCTTAAACGTGGTGCCAAGCTGGTTAAACAGGGTCTTTTTTGGATTTGTAATGGGGGTGGGGAGGCTCTCTTTTGGCATGACTCTTGGGATGGACACCCTCCCATTGTGTCCTCCCACCCCCATCTCCAAGCTTTGTGCCAGTCTTTCGAGGAGGCAGGTTGGAGTCACGTGGCGGATTTTAAATTTCAACATTCTTTGGGTCAGACTTCTGTGGCCAGGTGGAAGGACCCCTTGGTCTGGCCGCCTGGTGGTACGGTTGAGGATCGTCAAGAGCTTGCTACGATCCTATCGGGGCGTGCCTGTAATTCTCTCCATGGGGGTGATGTTCTTGCTTGGGGTCCTGACTTGAAAGGCAAATTTTCGGTTGCTTCTGGCTATCAGGTGTTGGACAAGCAGCGTTTTGGGAGCTCCCAGGTTTCTTGGTGGAAGCATGCTTGGAATAAATTTGCTTGGCCTAAGAGTAATTTTTTCTCTTGGCTCGTGATTCATGGTAAATGTCTTACTTGGGACAACCTTTGCAAACGGGGGTTTCAGGGCCCCTCGGTGTGTATTTTGTGTGGTCAACATGAGGAATGCATATCACATCTCTTTTTCCAGTGTCCTTTAGTGAGGACTATCTGGCATTACTGGTGGAATCTTTGGAGTTTACCGTGTTGCCATGTCTCTTCTTTGGAGGATCTTTGGAAAAGACAGGGTTCTTCTCCTGCCTCTACCTCTTTCCTCAAAATTGCTTGGAGCATTGGACCTAGCTTGATTATTTGGCAAATCTGGTTGGAGCGCAACAGAAGAATTTTTCTAGATAAAAAATTGCTTATGGGGCAACTCTGGAGTCGAATTTTGGGCGTTTTGCAGGAGACTTTGACTGCGAAGTGTGACTTGTCGGTGCCGATTGATCCTAGGGACTTGGGTGTTGTTAATGCCCTGGGCCTTGACACTGGGGTCAAGGGTAATTTGAGCAATGTGCGTCGTAGTCGTGGGCGTGAAAGGGTTGTTCGTGAGGGCTTTTGGTGCCCACCTGCTCTAGGGGAGCTAAAAATTAATACTGATGGGTCATCTAGGGGTAATCCTGGGCATGCTGGTGTTGGTGGCATTGGTAGAGATAGCCTTGGGGTGGTGGTTTTCTTCTTTGCCACTTATCGTGGTCTGCAAACCAATAATCTTATGGATGCGAGTGCTATTCTCTTGGCACTGGAGCGTGCAATGGCCCTTGGATGGCGGAGGATAGTTTGTGAAGCTGATTCCCAGGTGGTTATTGATATGTTGAATAATCGCAATTTAGTGGATACGAATTGGCAGTTGGCTGTGGTTGTAAAACAGATTGTTTCTTTGAGCGATTCTTTGGAGTCCATCATTTTCTGCCATATTCCATGGGAGTGGAATCGTGTGGCTGATGGGATTGCTAGATGGGCGTCAGAAAAGACTGATTCTTGGTATGTGGATGATTGGGACAATCTTCCTGGAGATATGGCACCTGTTCTTGAGGAATGGGTTGTTGAGGATTTGAGATGCTTTTTGGGTGTGAATTAATTCTTTCTGTTTTGGCCCCTTGTGGCCTCTTTCTTCTCATTCTGTAATGCTGTGTTGATTCAATAAAGTTTTTACCCTCTTTTATTAAAAAAAAAAAAAAAAGTAGAATACTGAAGTGAAGACGATGAAGATGAGTTTTCAAAAATCTGAAGCATATGTCAACCAATTTTGAGGAAAGGAGGAGAGCCACGAGAGGAGTATTGTTGTTGTACAATTGAGTGTGTATTGTTGTTGTACAAGTGAGTGTGTATTGCTGCAATACAAGTGAGCTTGTACATGATTTTGTTACATTGCTATAAAGATGAACACAGGTGCGTGGATCAATCTTTAGTCTATTTTTACTTTAAATAAGTTCCCTTTGCTTGAGGATTGCTGCTAGTAGTTTGGATTTTCATGATATTTTGTGCTTAATGGTTTTTTAATTACATTTAGATTATATAAAAAGTCAAGACCCTAAAAAAATCTATTTTTTTACTGTTTGTAAGAAGGTAAATATATTAAGATAAATCTAGTCATTTACTAAAGACAACAAATATTTCACATATAATTACAAATCCCTCTCAAACCTTTGTTTAATTATGACCCAATAATTATTGCTTTTGATGTCATGATGGCTCTTCACTTTGCATCAAAGTACTTCATCACTGCTTGGTATTGCTCTACTACTCTAGGTCCCTCGAAAATTCCTAATCATACATGGGAAGATCTCATAGCCTTAATTAGGTAAGATATAATGGGTGATCCCACAATATTGGTTTACAATTTTTTGGCCAAATTGGACACTAAACTGATGTTTTCTAACTAAATCTTCACTTTTGGGATCCTATAGCAGCTAAACCTTGAGGAATTTGAAGATGATGCAAACTAGTGATTTGTGACATTTTGTCTATAATTCTAAATATATTTTTTTCAAAATTTTTGGAATCAGATTGCACTTCTTTTTCCATCTCCTTCAAAAACTAGTTTTTTTTAGTGAACACCATTTTTAAGGAGTGATGCTCACCATATACAACATAACTTTTTTTCCATGAAGGATAAAATTCTTTTTTTTTGAATTTATATTTTTAACTTCAATATCTAGTGCTTTCATTTAGTTTCATAGTGTTTTATTGAATATTTTTTCCTTAATCAAGTTTCAAAGTCAAACCAATTACAATTCAGACATAGGAAGATTGTATACAACATAAATTTTTTTGTATGTATCAAAATTCAAATTTTCTTTTGTTGGATCAAGAACCTCAATATCTAGTGCACTGATATTTTTCAATTTTTTTTAATAATCTGCTATTTTTCTAAATGTGTAGAACAAAGAGCTTGATTTTCGATGAAAAACCTACATTCATAAGAAATAAAAAATAAATATAATAATAAAATTAAATTTATTTATAATTATACTTTTTGGGAAGCTTATAATAAGGACTACATAATTACAAAAAATAAATTTTAAATGAATTCATTTGATCCCCCAAAAGGTAAATCAAAAGTGGCTTTTATTAGCATTTTGATAGGTGTAAAGGAGACTTCGTTATAGGTATGGTTTAAAACTAGTGGGGTTCTATCCAAAGGTGTTTGATCTAAGGTGGTTCGATCAAACCCTCTTCAATTGGAATCATTTAAATGGAACTTTTCAAGGTTTGAATCATTATATTTTCTAAAAATATGCGATTTCACCAAAAATTAGGATCTCCCATAAATTGTAAACCAGTATTGTGGGATCACCCATATGCAGATTTTTTATGACGGTTAACCATTTGATAAGATTACCGTGTACAATAATCTTCCAAAACTTGAAAAAAATCCTCTTTTTTACCTCTACTACTATTTACTCCAATCTATGCTTGAATATGGGTGTTGGTTTGGCACATTTGTGTGGATTGTTTAAAAGGCCATGATGAGAAACTCTCTACTCAATTTTCTAACAGTTGGTGTGACATAAGGGTTACTGTGGGAGGTATTTATTTTGAGATCAATGAAGATGTTATCACCAAAGCCACAATACTTTCTTGTTCTGGGAAAAAGCTTAAGAATCACACAAAGGTACAAAACATGGATAGTTTGCAGACCTTCTTCAAAGAGAATGAATGACCCACTAAACTCCATGCTAGTTTCAACCAAATAAAAATTCCTACTCCATGGGATCAAGTGTGTCTTGCTATAGTGAAATATATCACCTTAGAAGGTCATTTTAAATATTTTTATTTCTATCATTTTTCGCTTTTGAATCATCTCTACCATAGGATGCTTATTAGTTTCATTTTTTTTCTACTTTCATCCCTTGAAAGCTCGATCAAGGAAACCATGGAACTCGCCACTAAGAATATTGATAAACCCTCTCCTTTACCCCTCCACCAAGGGCTTATCCTTTTCCTCTACCATTTTGACCTTTCCCTTTTCCCTCTGAAACCCATATCTGCTATTAGAGTTGAGGAACCCAAAGCTTATAATCCCTCCCCTTCAAAGCCCTCCCTAACTGTTTCTATGGGCTCCAAGAGGAAGTTCCCTTCTGCTGCCACCTAAGCCTCTTACTAAAACTAAGAAGGGTAGTGTGGGGTTGGATCAAACTAAGGTCATTGTCAAGCTCTATGAATTAAAGAATGCCCCTATTAGGAAAGGGGGAAAAATTCTTGCTAAAAGAAAATCTAATCAAAAGAAGGTGAAAATAGGTATAATATTCTATGTTGAGGAACCTCCCATGGAAAATTATGAGGATGAAACTCAGTCCAAAGATTCTAAGGAGGAAACTATGGTGGTCATGAGCATTGACATGGGGGTGGAAGGAACTAGTGTTTGGAGGTCCAATATAGGATGGAAAAACAAAAATTAGAGGTCCTAGTGGATGACATCTCTAGCATCTCAGAGTAGGGGAAAGATCGAGAGGACAAAAAACATAACATGGTCATGGAAATAGAGGAGTACACGGAAGGAACCGGTCACTTCCTAGAGTTGAACTAGATGATTTTGGAGGAGTCCACTCTAGACTCCTCAAATCATCATGCTCGGGCAGAAGAGAGTAACAGGATGAATGTTGCAAAGGATGAGGACTCTAACAACCTGCTTGCTCATGTTTTCACACACTGGAAATAAATCTTAACAGATTGACCTAATTTACCATCAAGGTCATTCATTAGTCGACTGCCACTCTATCGACAGTGCTAAAGGATGAGGTTAACAAGAAGGCTATTGATTTTGAACCCATCAATAGTTTGGCTAATGAAGATGTGCTAAAATTCCTCATGGAGGAATGGGAGGGTATTGCTAGGTGATGGGGGGTTTCTGTTTATTTTTTAATGGGTTGTTATTTTGCTATCAATTTGTTGTCTCTATGTCTAGTCTTATGTTGTAATTGGATAAATTATGTTATTTTGATTTGATGAACTTTGGCCCTTTTGGCTCTTCATGTTAAGGGTACTACACCTTGTAAATGTAGCTTATATTATCAAAATCATATAATTACAAATATTTATTTTAGTTTTAAAATCTAAAAATAAATAGAAAAGTAATAAGAAAAATAAATATATGTAAAAATAAATTAAAATATAGTAACTCAAATAGCATGGTGCATCTACATGTTAAATATTTTTTCTTTGATTTCATTATTTTAAAATAAAGTCAAACCCTAACAAAATAAAAAAATTATTATCTATAAGAAGGAAAATTTAGTGAAGATACATATAGTATTATACATTTAATAAAATTAAAAATAATTAATTACTAAGATCTACCAATTTTTTTGGAAGAAAAGAATAGATGTTAAAAATGATTTACTTTGATTATTTTACTACACTATTATCTCTTCTACTATCAATTTGTTGCACTTTCTATGCTAGTAGCATCCACAATGCGATATGTAAAATATTAATTTAGCATTTTTTCTTGTTTTTGAATAAATTATTATTATCCTTTGAAAATAATGAACAAGACATTTCATATGAAACCAAAAATTTAATCTTCATGTTAAGTAACTATATTTTAATAAATGTATACATTACATAAGCATATTATGTTTCCAGAGATTTGATTCTTTCTTCCTTAACTCTCCTTTTGATGAGTTGCTTCCTTGTTTTCATTTTTTCATAACGATTATATGAAAATGGTGGTGAGATATTGAGTCTATCCAAGAATTTAATTCGTGAAATAGCAACAAATGTTAAGCCTACTCTTTATTTTGATCTTATATCAATTGTTGCCTTGGAAAGAATCAATCCTTGTAATTTATGGATTGTTAGTTTCCAAGCTAATTGTAATGGCAATTGACATGTGCACCCCCTTTGTATTGGTGAAATTAGAATTATATTTGGAGATTCATCTTCAAATGGAATTTTTGCATAATTATCAAATTCAATGATAACATATGTTAGTGGATTTGGTGGGTCACTTCTAGGTTTGTATATGATGTTTTGAATATATCTTAAAGCTCCATTTGCACATCACTCATTTGTTCACATCATTGTCTCATATAATTCTGAGCATATTCTCTTTGTTGTTTTCTTCATTTCCCTTCATTTTGGAGAGTTCTTACTTCCTCTCTTTGTGCATCATAAATTTGTTCATGTTGTCGTCTCATATAATTTCAAGCAGATTATCTTTGATGTTCTCTTCATTGCTCTTCATTTTCAAAATTTAACCTTGGATGAAGCATCCTTTAAATTATAACTATTAGCCTATTTTAATCAAAATAGTCTCAAAATTAGGATGATGTATTGGGATATTTTATGGCGCAAGGTGGTGAAGGGGAGAAAAAATTTGTAGAAGTGAAAAGGAGATGATGGGGAGATATGGAGGAATGTTGTCTAGGAGAGAAGGTGGATGAGGATGGCAAGTTGGATTAGGCAAGCCACACCCCATAGTGGGTATTCGAAAATGGAACCTGGGTGGATACATGTCACCTGCACTTTCGTAAGATGGAAAATCCTAAAATGCAAGACCACAACCAGAGAAGAAGACTCCAAGGCGAAGGAGGAAGGAGGGTCCCTAGTCAAGGATGGAACATAATAGGGAATAAAAATAATGAGGAGAATTGGAGCATGCAAAACTCAAGGCGTGGGTGGTTTAGGGAAAAAGGACACCATTGAAAACCATTGGAATTCAACTGGCATCACAAGGGTAGTGGTACTTAGAAGTGCACCGGAAAAGTATAGAAAGCTAAAGGCTCAGGAAACCCTAAGTCAGAGAGAGAAGGAAAAATGAACCACCAAAACAGAGAAGAAATTGAATTTGGGAGAAGAATGAGCCCAAGAGATCAGAAATTGTATAGAAGGAAAGCGAATAGGAGGAAATTCCAAAGTAAAGGGAAAGGAATGAATGAGGGTGAGAGTTTGCGACAACGGGGAAGCAAGTTGTATCGAATTCCTTCTGAAGCAATTGAATCAAGAGTGACCAAACTGATGGATAGTCCTCTGTTTGCCAAATAGAGTGGCCCAGGGTGCCCTAGGGAGGAGATCAAAGCTTGGTGGCAAACCAATTTCAAGGATCGGGTAAGCATTCACCAATTACCAAATTATTTCTTTCTTATAGAATGTATAGATAAACAACTAAAGTAGGAAATAGTAGATGGGATACCCCTATTTTTTAATAGTCATAGTTTTCACTGCCTAAATTAGAGATTAAACTTTGATCCCTAGAATTACACAATAAAGAAAATCCCTACTTGGATCAAATCGATGGATTTTCCCTCAGAATTTTGGAATATGGAGGCTATGGTGAGAATAGGTGATGCCCTAGGAGTGTTCCTAGGGGTAGATGAGGACTTCATAAATGGAAAAGATGGTGCAAAAGCCAACATCCTGGTAGAGATAGATGCGGGGGTTGGAATATTAATAACTTAGAAATTATGACTAAGTATGGAAGTTGGCAATAGGAAATAGAGGTGCGGGAAGGAACTGGTCCTAAAAAGTGTCTCTTTAGAGAATCATTTTAGGAAGGCACCTCAAATAGGGGAAAAGGGATCAGTGAAAGCGAGAAGGATCCAAAAGAAACAGGGGATAGAATATCCTAGGGAGTTGAAACTCGATCCCCAAAAGACTCATCCCAGAATGGATGGAAAGAATATAAGAGGAAGAAATTTGAAGGAGGAATTAAGAATAGTAGTGAGGCTACCCTCCCAATGAAGGAACAATTAGTGGTTGTGGCCTCCCAAGTAAAGAAAGCTCTTAATGCTCTTTTGGGATATACAAAGGAACTCCAGAAGGACATCAACACACAACTCAGGGAACTGCCCAAGGAAAGAAATAGTGCATAGAGGGGATCCCTGGAGGTAGGAGAAGAGGTAGTGAATGGGATGCAGAGTAATAGAAAAGATGATGAGGAAGAACTTCAGGAGGAGGAAGGAAACTACTCACAGTCTGAGGAAGAGGAGAGAAACCAATACACAAAAGGAGAAGAAGAAGACTTGAGGAGGTTGAGGAGGGAGAGTTTGTTTGAGCAGTCTAAATAAAAAATAAGTAAACTAAACATAAAAAAGAAAACCAAAAGGGGTCGAAAAACAAACAAAGCTAAGTTGCTAATTGCAGGCAATGCTTCAGGGTAGAGAAAACTGAGAGTTGGGAAGGATGTCCTCCTTCCTAGGGTTGAATGAGGATAATAAAATGGAATGTCGGGGGAATTAATACCTCTAACAAATGGTGCATGGTCAAGTTTCGAATTGACCAATAAAAAGAAGGCATAGTTCTAATTCAGGAGTCAAAATGGAGTAAAGAAGAGGGAAAGGAGAGACTGAGCAATTGGAGACAATGGAAAGGCCAATTCAAGGAGGCTATAGGAGCATCTGGTGGCCTAGTAGTAATATGGAATCCTCTAACAATAGATGGGGAAGTGGAAAAAGAAGATGACAATTGGAGTTGATAAATTTCAAGGGACTGAGGAGACATGAAATCTTTTTCATCATCAATGTATATGGCCCAATAGCCACTATGGAAAAAAGATAGATGTGGAACAAAATATCAAGTGAACTAGAAAATTGAAAAAATGAGAGAGGGATAGTAGCAGGGGATTTTAATGCAACCTTGAATAATGAGGAGAAGCAAGGGGGCTCGGGAAGAACAACAACCATTCAGAGAGACTTCCAAGAATTTGTAGATGGAAATCAACTAAAAGACCTACAAACCAAAAATGGAACTTTCACATGGTCAAACAAAAGGAAGGGCTTCACCAACATAGTGGAAAGGCTGGATAGATTTTTTCTCTAGGGGGACTGGGGAGAGGCAACGACCACATAGGAATCCCACATCCTACCTTACACAAAGGTCAGACCATTTCCCTATTTTTCTTGCCTTTGGGAAGGACGACCCCCCCAAAGGAAGTTCATTCAAATTTGAAAATATGTGGTTGAGAGATGAACATCTTCTAGGGCTAATAGAGGGATGGTGAAATGAGATTAAGTTTGGAGATAAATCAGAGCTATACAATATAAACAAGAAGTTAGGATACATCAAGAATAAACTAAAATACTAGAAAAAGTCTCATTTAAGAATATTTTCTAGGAGAAAGAAATAATAGAGCAAGAGATCATAACCCTAAATGAGCACATAATAGAAAAAGGAATGGATGCAACTGATTTTGAGAATGAGAAATGTCTAAAAGAAGAATTGGTAGAAATTTTGAAGAGGGAAGAATGCTTATGGCAACTAAAATCAAGAGAAACTTGGTTGAAAGAAGGAGATAGGAACACCAATTACTTTCACAAAACAAAAATCCCCAACCGAAGTAGGAACAAGATTGCAGAAATTAAGAAGGTTAATAGAGAAGCAACACAATCTATTGAGGAGGTGAACAAGGAGGCAGTCAGATTCTTCAAAGAAATTCTAAATAGAGAAAGTGAGGAGAATAGAGAAACAAGGGAAATACTATTGAACTCAATCCCCATAATCATAAAGGAAGAGCAGAATAGGTGACCATATCAGAAGGTTTCTTTGGAAGAATTCAAGATAGTAGTTTTCCAGATGAATCCATACAAGGCCCCAGGACCTAACGGATTCCCAGCTGGCTTCTTCCAAAAAATTTGGGACATAGTTGGGAAATATCTATGGGTAGCAGTGGAAGAATCAAGGAGAAAAATGACAATGCTACGAGTATTAAATCATACATTTCTAGCCCTAATCCCCAAGAAAAAAGACCCTCAAATGATGAGTGACTTCATACCAATTGCACTATGCAGTACGATGTATAAGGTGGTCACCAAAATAATAGCAAATAGACTCGAGGAAGTTCTGAATGAGGTAATATCAAAAGAGCAGAGTGGTTTTTCCCCAGGAAGGTTGATAGAGAAGGAATAATAATCGTTCATGAAACCATACACTCAGCCAAGAAGAATACAGATGCTTGTATGGTGTTAAGATTGGAAATTCTGAAAGCTTATGACATGGTAGATAGAAAATTTCTCTTCAACATTCTAGGGAAATTTGGATTTGAAGAAAAATGGATTAATTGGATAAAAATTTGCATCTCAATAGCCAAATTCTCTATACTAGTGAATGGATCTGCACATGGATTATTTCCTTTTGCAAGGGGGATAAGACAAGGTGACCCTCTCTCCCCCTTCATGTTCATAATGATGGCAGAGGTACTGGGGAGAGGGACACAAAAGCTAAGAAGGGAAGGAAAATGGGTGGGAGTTCATGTGGAAAATGGTATGGAACCCACAAAACATCTTCAATTCATAGATGACACTATTCTGATGGGGGAGGCCAGTAGAAGAGAAGCAAGGGTGATCAAGAAATTTCTAGATGATTAATATAGTGCATCAATACAGAGTATTAATTGGGGAAAGTCAAAGGTATTTTTCCTCAATACTCAACCAATTCTACAAAAGGATCTAGCCAAAATCCTAAACCTGAAAGTGGCAACATTACCAGGATGTTTCTTGGGGATGCCCCTATTTGCAGGGATAAATAAAAAGTGCTATTGGGAGAACTTGGTAAACAGTTGCAACAACAAACTAGGAATGTGGAAAGGTAGGTGGTTGTCCTCAACAAGAATATTATTGATGGTAAAATATGTATTGTCATTCATACCAATGTATGCAATGTCATGTCTAAAGCTACCTAAGGCAGTGGAGGAATCCTTGACTCAAATCTTTAGGAAATTCTTTTGGGGCGGAACAAGGGAACAAAATAAATTCCCTCTATTGGATTGGGATAAGGTGTGCACACCCAAAGAGGTTGGTGGGGATGGGATTAAACAAATAACGCTAATGAATCAAGTCATGGGGGACAAATTGGTTTGGGACCTTCATAAAAAAGGTGAGCAGAGTTGGGTTAGAATTATGAGGAGAAAGTATCTAGATTCAGATGAACCATCCATAATCCTTACCACAATGAACCCATCGAGAGTCTCTACAATCTGGAACTTCATTTTGGAATGTAGAGACATTATATCTAAGCATGTAACTTGGGAGATTAGAGATGGAATCAATGCGTCCTTCTAGAATGATTCATGGTGTGGGAAACCACCCATTAGTAGCTCCCTGGGATTGGAAGAAATTAAAGAAGAAACAACAAGACTATGGGGGAACAAGGTCTCTAACTATGTGGTGCAGGAGCACCTAAAAACATGTAATTGCAAAGTGCATTCTATGAGGGTTAGTCTAGGAGTTAGTGATAGTATGAGTAATTTTTATGTTAAATAAGGTCTTTGAGACTATTAATGATGTAATTAGGGGTTTTTGATGTTATTTAGTTCAAAAAATGCAAAAGGTTGCATAAAAATGTACTTATTGTCAACAAATTGTTAAAAGTGCAAAACTAGGCAATTAGGGGTCTAATTGGTAAAAAGTTGGTTTCCAATGTCCAACTAATTAAAATTCCAGTTGGAGGATGTTTGTAAGGGTGGTTAGATGTTAAATAAGCCTCTCATGGTCGAGGTATGGTTGTTGAATCATTTTTTTTGAAGTTATAATGAAAAAAAGGCTGCTTTCTGGAAATTTCTGTGTGTAAATTTGCTGCTAAAACGTGTGGTACGACCTTTGTACGACCTGTACGGGCTCAACCCTGTTATGGTTGGAAAGAGGAGAGTGTCAGCTTTCATTTGAAAGTGGTTTGGTGAATTTTCATTAAGTTTAGAGGGTTTTATTGACGTTTTACTGAAACTGCCCTGTTTTGGTGTAAATTGGTGATTTGAGAGTATTAAAATGAGTTTTTAGGGCATTCCACCTACTGTAGCAATTGTAACTCGGTGGAATGGCCCCATTTGTTGTAAAATAGGTTTCCAAATTATTTGCAAGTCAGAGGAAGTGTGTTTGTGGGTTTTGGGTGTTGCCCTAGGTTGAATTTGGGTGATTTTCCTTGTGAAAGTGAGGAACTAAATGATGGTTTATGAGTTTTCTGGAAGAAATAACCTATGTGATGAAGTTTAAAGCTTTTTCAGGCATAATTATGCATGTTTGAATAGGTGGCAGAGTCTGGAAAGGTCTGGAGGTATGATTTACAATAAACCCTCCTTTTGAAGGCCTAGAATCAAGGGTTTTAGGCTGTGCTATGTTGGAAGAGTGATTTCTGGAAACTATTGGTGGATTTAGTAGTTTTTGGGCATTTTAATTGCTGCCCCAAGGTTTCATAAAGTTTGGTGGAGTTTAAAGGGTACTTTCTTTGTAAAAGTGGGCTAATCCACTAGCCTTTTCCATGGCAGGAGTATTGGATCTTTGAGTTTGTCCAAAAGAGTTGATATTGGTTTTCCTGTATGTTTTATAACTTGCAAAAGGGTATCTTAATCATCCTTGAGTTTGTTAGGTGTTTTGGAAAATGTTGGTGAAAATGCCTAAACTTGGTTTGCACTAAAACTGGGGTTTAGGAGTGAAATTGGGAAATTGTGCTTCTGATGATTGTAGAACTTGGAAGGCTGGTTGAATTACTTTATGTGGTCATTTTAATCTTTCTGGATACTTCTTGAAGGCAGGTTTCCAAGTTGATTAAGGTTGAGCCTCCGGACTCTGCATCAGAGTGGTATCAGAGCGAGGAAGTAGATCTCTTAAAGATTGAAGGAGAAAGGACATCATGGCTACCAGAGGTTTGAATGAGAAGGAGAAACAGATGAGGAATGCAATTTTCAAGACTAGGTGCAAGTGCAAAGGTAAGATATGCAAGGTTATGGTTGATTCAAGTAGTTTGGATAACTTGGTAGCTCTTGAAATGGTTGAAAAATTGAACTTAGAAAGGTTCCCACATGATTCACCTTATTATGTTTCATTGATGAATGGTGAGAACACATTTTTGGTTAAAGAACAATCATGGGTTGAATTTGAAATAGGTGAATATAAGGACAAAATATTATGTGATATTGTACCATTGCACTCTTGTCATCTAATGTTTGGGAAACCATGGTGTTGGGAAAGATTTGCTGTGTACTATGGCAGGGATAATAGTTACCAGATTAAAAAGGATGGGAGGATTTATATTCTGACTTCATTGGTGGAAGATGGCCAAGACAAGAAAACAAGGGTGCTACTGCAGGAAAGACAAAAGTTCTTAGGATATAAAGAAGACAAAGACAAGGATGAGGAAAAAGGGCATAGCATAGATACAGTGGAGAAAGAAAAGCACCATCAAGAAGTATTGAATAAGACAGAGCAGCTTGAAGACAAAAAGGAAACAAAGAAAGTGAAGGTCAAAAGTGAAAAGACCCTGAAGGCACTAGGAAAGGATGGAGAATGTGATGAAGGAAGAGTTGCAGTCACCACCTGTGAAAGAATTGCTGAGACAGCAGGGGTAACAACAGATTCAAAGTTGAAGTGTGAAAAGGATGATGAGAAAGGAAGAAGCAAGAGTGAAATGACCTTGAGAGGGAAAGGTAAGCTTGAAGGGTGTATCAAAGATAAAGGACAGGTAGAAGTTTGTTCATTAAAGGATAATGGTGTTCTAGGGCAGACACCCATGAAAAATACAGTGGTACATAAAGCTGAGACAGGGTATTGTGAGAAGAAGGTGCTTGGGACAGAGGTCCTAAGAAGAGAAGATGAAATCAAAGAGAATGAAGGTGAGTTACTTGAACAAAAGAAACTTTGGCATAATGGAGCCACAAGGGAAGAAGAGTGTTGTCCATTGTTTGGGAAAGAGCACGAGATGCAGCAAAAGGTTGAAGGTGAGGATGGAAGACCTAAGGATAAAAAGGTCTTGGAAACTGAGAAAATGAAGAATGAGAAAGTGACAAAAAAGGAAAATGATGAGAGGAATGAAAGAAGTCTTGAAAGGCTTGAAGGTGATGAGAAGATCATGGTTGGGATGGTTTTGTGTCCTTTAAGGATGAGAGAAGATAAAAGACAGTCAAGCATTGCAAAAATAGTGAGTTGTGACACTGGAAACACAGAGGTAGAAGAAGAATATGGGTTGAAGATAAATGGGAATGAGTGCCAAAGGAAATGGCAAGTGATGAAGAGAAGGTTGGTTGTGAAAAATCAATGTAAGAGCATAGGAGATGAAGGACAAATGGATAGTATTCTTGAAGTTGATAGGACCAAAGTCCTTGAAATGGAATCTCAAAGATCTGAGATAAACAGTCAAGAAGTTAATAAGTCTGAAAATACAGTGCAGGCTATGAAGGTAGTGATGGTAGAATTCAAGGGTCTGATACAAGGCCTGAGAGTAGGTGATGAGCAGGTTGTGGAAGTCAGGGAAAAGACAGTAAGCTATGAAGATTGGCAGAAAACAGTGAAGGAGACTATGGAAGAGTTTGGAGAGTCTATAGGAGTTGAGCAGAGGTTGGTCACCATGAGAGGTGAAGGAACATATGGAAAAGGTTTTGCAGAGAGTTGCAATAAGGATAGAGGTTAGAATTGAGAGGTTGAAGATGCTAGGCCAGGGAATGGCTAAGAGAAGACAGTGTGTGTGGTCTCCAACTGAGTTGGAGAAGAGAGGAAAATCTGAGATTGGGACAGTGAGTTGTCCTTGGTTGCTGAGTTTAGCAATTAGGCTATTGTATGCTATTGAGACAAGGGATCCAAGCATAATTCATTTGAGTGCAGGTGTGAAGTGGAAGGATAAGGGGCTGAGAGTGAAGGGAATCACTGATTTGTTCATCCTTCTGACAGTGGTCAGACCAAAGGTTAAAATGAAAGTGGAAGGGAAAAATGCAGATTATGTTGCAAATAATAGAATTGAAGGGCAGAACTACATGTATAATTGGCCAAGGCTCATGGAAGAGCATGAAAAAGAGACACTAATGCATGGTTGTTTCAGTTTGTGTATTGAATTTTTGTTTGCAGGTGTTAATGAAGACAAAAGGCAGCAAGCAGATTCATTTGAGCAGGATCAAGCATGGCAAGGTGCAGTCAAAGCAAAGTATGAAGGGTATAAAGTCCCTTGGAGGAAGATTTCCATGCAGGTGACTTGGAGCAGGTTTGAAGGGATTGTGCAGAGAGTTGGAGAAAACCTTTGGAGTAATTTATGGGGCATAAATTTTTTGTACCCGGGGAGTATGGTGCAGGAGCACCTAAAAACATGTAATTGCAAAGTGCATTCTATGAGGGTTAGTCTAGGAGTTAGTGATAGTATGAGTAATTTTTATGTTAAATAAGGTATTTGAGACTATTAATGATGTAATTAGGGGTTTTTGATGTTATTTAGTTCAAAAAATGCAAAAGGTTGCATAAAAATGTACTTATTGTCAACAAATTGTTAAAAGTGCAAAACTAGGCAATTAGGGGTCTAATTGGTAAAAAGTTGGTTTCCAATGTCCAACTAATTAAAATTCCAGTTGGAGGATGTTTGTAAGGGTGGTTAGATGTTAAATAAGCCTCTCATGGTCGAGGTATGGTTGTTGAATCATTTTTTTTGAAGTTATAATGAAAAAAAGGCTGCTTTCTGGAAATTTCTGTGTGTAAATTTGCTGCTAAAACGTGTGGTACGACCTTTGTACGACCTGTACGGGCTCAACCCTATTATGGTTGGAAAGAGGAGAGTGTCAGATTTCATTTGAAAGTGGTTTGGTGAATTTTCATTAAGTTTAGAGGGTTTTATTGACGTTTTACTGAAACTGCCCTGTTTTGGTGTAAATTGGTGATTTGAGAGTATTAAAATGAGTTTTTAGGGCATTCCACCTACTGTAGCAATTGTAACTCGGTGGAATGGCCCCATTTGTTGTAAAATAGGTTTCCAAATTATTTGCAAGTCAGAGGAAGTGTGTTTGTGGGTTTTGGGTGTTGCCCTAGGTTGAATTTGGGTGATTTTCCTTATGAAAGTGAGGAACTAAATGATGGTTTATGAGTTTTCTGGAAGAAATAACCTATGTGATGAAGTTTAAAGCTTGTGCAGGCATAATTATGCGTGTTTGAACAGGTGGCAGAGTCTGGAAAGGTCTGGAGGTATGATTTACAATAAACCCTCCTTTTGAAGGCCTAGAATCAAGGGTTTTAGGCTGTGCTATGTTGGAAGAGTGATTTCTGGAAACTAGTGGTGGATTTAGTAGTTTTTGGCCATTTTAATTGCTTCCCCAAGGTTTCATAAAGTTTGGTGGAGTTTGAAGTGTACTTTCTTTGTAAAAGTGGGCTAATCCACTAGCCTTTTCCATGGCAGGAGTATTGGATCTTTGAGTTCGTCCAAAAGAGTTGATATTGGTTTTCCTGTATGTTTTATAACTTGCAAAAGGGTATCTTAATCATCCTTGAGTTTGTTAGGTGTTTTGGAAAATGTTGGTGAAAATGCCTAAACTTGGTTTGCACTAAAACTGGGGTTTAGGAGTGAAATTGGGAAATTGTGCTTCTGATGATTGTTGAACTTGGAAGATGGTTGAATTACTTTATGTGGTCATTTTAATCTTTCTGGATATCTCTTGAAGGCAGGTTTCCAAGTTGATTAAGGTTGAGCCTCCGGACTCTGCATCACTATGGTAGGATAACTGATAACCAGGGGGGCCCTGTTGGAGTTGGAATGATATGCAAACCCTCAATGTGCCATAAGCATAGAAAGAGGCATTAACAAAAATTCTCAAAGGAAGACATTTTGTCCCATCCAATGATAAGGACATAATCAAATGGTGTGGGTCTTCCACAAACACATACAAAGTGAAGTTCAGATATAAGATTAAAGAAATGGCCATGGAAAGACAAGATTATCCATGCAATTTGATATGGGGGAAAACACATACAAAGTGAAGTTCAGATATAAGATTAAAGAAATGGCCATGGAAAGACAAGATTATCCCTGCAAGTTGATATGGGGGAAAAAATTCCTCCCTAAAGCAGGAATATTTGCATGGATGGAAATCCAAAAAAGAATACTCATGGAGGATAGATTAGTAACCTTTGGTGTTCAAGGACTAGGAAGATGTTCAATGTGCAAAGAGAATGAAGAATCTACAAATCATCTCCTTCTGGCATTCCCTTATGTAAATGATTGTTGGAACATGGTCAAGGAAAAATTAAATCTACAATGCCCCATGCCAGCAAACCTAGTGTCCTGGTTCAAAATTTGGCCCCAAGGAGGTAACAAATCAGTATTCAATGGAATATGGAAAATTACCCCATCCATTGTAATATGGGAAATCTAGAAGGAACGAAACAAAAGGATTGTCCAAGGGAAAGAGATGAACAAAGACAAGATTTGGGATAAAATTGAGAGGGCCATAGTAGAATTGGTCAATGAAGATGCCCAGTACAAAGTAGTTAAGCAGAAAAATTTCACAAGCTAGTATCATAGCCTAATGAAAAAAATTGTCAGATTGAATCCATCACTACTCAATGGAAACAATATGCTACATTCTCCAAAGACAAAGAGAGAAGAAGTAGCATGGAAGGTACTAGAAGAAGGTTGGATCAAAATGAATTTTGATGGAGCTATAGGCAGGAACCCAGGGCTAGGAGGAGCTAATTTTATTGTAAGGGATGTTCATGGAAAGACTCTAGCAAAAAAATCTATCTCACTGGGAGTATGCACAAACAATGAAGCAGAATTTAGAGGAGCAACCATCAGACTATAGTTGGGGCTAGAATTGGGTGTGAAGCAGATACATTTGGAAGGAGACCTTCTCATCATAATCAATGCCATTTGTAGAGGTAACACTCCAAATTGGAAACTCAACCACTTGTTGCAGAGCATCAAACAACTAGTAAGCAAATTCAAGGCTTTTCAAATAAGCCACATATATTGGAAAGGTAATGACAAGGCAGATGAGTTGGAAAAAAGGCATCCAAAAATAACACGTAGGAAAATGTTGAGATAAAGCCAAAATCGAAGGATAAGGAAATGAAAGTACCGTAACAATCAGTGGCTGAAGAAGCACTTAATAAAATGAGAACAAAATCTAGGCAGATGGGATTGACAAGACATGAGCCATCAATAGAAGGTGAGGAGCAAGATAGGTGAGCAAGTCCCAAGTTAAAGGAAATGATTAATGAAATTAGCCAAATATCATGCATTTATTCTGTTCCATATCAAAAACAAGGTGGTGGCAAGAAAACACACTTCAAAGCGAACAAACCCTAAAAAACCCATTATGAGGAAGTAATGTCATTGTTGTTAGAAAGGCCTTGACTGGTGCTAGTTAAAAAAAAATGAAATAGTGCCACTCTTAGAAGAAAAGAGAGAATGAAAGGAGTTGTGTAAAACAGTTAAAGTCAGAGCATCAGAGAGGTGGTGTGAGCAGCTATAGCAGTTCCAATGGAGACCCCACTATACCTGAACATAGTGAAGTGGCAACAATCCTTCATAGGTGAAATTACAGACAAAAGATTGTAGGGGTTGTTGGCTTCTTCTCACCCATTGGTCCTCTGGGTGACCAAGAAATTTCCAGGCCTAGAATTCTTGAGGGCCTACCACAGATTTAGGTTGAACTCAAAAATCTCAGCCATGTTCCTAGTTGCACTTTTGCACATGGATGTATCCAAGGAGAATGGGAAGAAACTCACACAGATGGTTTTCATTCATGCCTAGCTGGGAGACATTGATGCCACCTTGGATAATGTGGATGAAAACAGGAAAATCCCAATGCCCCAAAATTATTACATGATTCGTATGAATAGAAGGGAAGTCATAAAGTTTCCTCTGATTCAAATCATTGACCCAAAGGGATTCGAAAACCTGTGGGACGAAAGAGAAAGGGACATTTTCTTCCTACTTAGAGTGGCTAAATTGGTGGGAAACCTTCCACGGGGCTGGGCAATGAGGTATGTGGAGGATGAAGGGCTTGTGGATGAGATTGTGGCAGGAGACAATGATGACTATGACTTTGGCATGTGAGAAGAATGGCACCAGGATAACAATAGAGACCTTGAGCAGAAAGCAAAAGGCTCGGCCCATCAGAACTGTGGAGCGAACTATCTAGTGGTGGTAGACTACACAACCTACATGAGGAGGATAGAGTCAGATGATGATGAATTTTGATCAAGCCCAATATGGTAAAGGTATTCAATGATATTGCATGAGAATATTAATTAGGGTATAGTCTACAGATTATAGGAGTCAGTCCTGGGATAGATAGTGTCACTCGTGTTTGAAACTAGACCATTTTGAAATGGTAAAATATGAATATCTAGTACTACTAGGAGGATTAGGGTAGAAAATGTGAAGGTAATTTTGACATAAAAAGGTTTGCAAGGAATTTTTTTGATGACTGGAACTCATGTAACCTCAATTTTTGAAGAAATACAGGGTGTTTCCCCGTAGCAGTGATTTAAATAGCAATAAATAAATAAATAAATAAATAGTCTCATTTTAAAAAAAAATACTTAAGTCAAATTGTAATTGATAATTTGGGCACCAAAAATGATAGAAATGGGAAAAATGGTGAAGCCTTATTTTTGGAAAGAGCTAAAAGACTGCACTCACATTGTTGAGAAAAGTTAGGGTTTTTTGCTCATAGTGACAAGGGGAGCTTCAAACATGGCGAGAAAGTAGCATTTGTTTTCCTTATTCTCTCCATGTTGCAAGAGGAAGATCAAGGAGTTTGGCATGCAACTAAAGGGTTGAAAAGGTCCCAAAGTCATTTCCCTTTTGTCCATGTTGCAACAAAAGAGAGAAAGACATGGTGTGATGCATGAAAAATGAAGGATTTCCAGGTGCTACAATAGGTTATTTCCACGTATTGGACATCTTCAAGAAGTAAAAATCCATGTTGTTGACCTCTACACCCTACTAGATATGTTCGATTATTGGTATATGTAAATGTATGGTTCCATTTTGGAAAATGCATCCTCAATCAATGTATTGAAAGCCTAAGTTTTTTTTAAGACTGTTAAAACATTACATATGAACCCATTTTGTCATTTAATTTTTGTATGCTTAAGGAAGGGATCAATCCCTAGTATAGCATTCATGCATAATGAAGGATTCGCCCATCATAATGCAGTCATAAGGGGAATGAGAGTGGATATATATTTTCAGGGTAGTATATTGGACCACAGAGCTGCTAGTTGAACCTTTCAGTTACATAGTCATCCTCCCTACCTCTCTCTCACTCACTCTTCATCTATATTTCTTTCTGTGTGTTTTTTTTTCTCCCTCTCCTTCCCTCCCTTCCTCCCCCTTCTCTCTCTTTTCTCTAATTTTCACCATCTCTTCTTGTTGGAATTAGACTCAATGCAAGTGATAATGTGAGTATGTTATAACAGGGAGACACAAAAAATGGTAAAAAATGGACAACATCCCCATGATTTAGGACCCACATGCTCTTTTATTTTCTGCATTCTACATATTATCCAACAAATGAACACTTTTTATGGTGTTGAGGACATGTCTTGATTGAATTGTTTACATATTTCACCATCTTTATTTGTTTTTTCAATGTAGAAGAAGTAAATTGCATATTTTTAGGTTGAATTTAGATATATAAACTAATATTTTCATTTTTTAGTGTTGGAATGTTAATTATCATGTTTTTTGTTTGAATTTGATAATACATAATCATTTTTTTCATAATTTTTACTAATTATATTAATTGATATAGAATTGAACATTGAATATGAAAAGAGTTGTTAAAAATATCTAACTTTGAAAGTGTGTGAAGCCAAAAATGAAGAAAACATAATTGTGGAATTAGTCAAATTGATTCCTAAATTTTAAGGTATGTTCTCTTTGAATTTCTATGTTTTGTGCATGCCACCTTATCAAAATAGTTCATGTGCTACATACCATATCATTCTTGGTGATAAATGTATTGATTTAGGATTTTTATATCAAATGAAACTCTTGCATGCATCAAGTAATACTTGAAAATCACATCTTCTTAATGCATATCCAAGTGTCACTTGGTTAATCACATAACATTGTATCAATCAAGTATATTTTAACTAGGTAAATAAAATATTTATGAATATAGTTTCACTTGATATCATAATAAGTCCTTCATTGCACAGTGTTACTCAAAATCCATGCAGCTCAAGCAGTATTAAGACTTCTTAAGCCTTCATGATGGTCACATTATAGTGAATCAAATTTTTATCATACTTGAACATCTTGGTATGAAGACATGTCATGATTTCCAATACTTTATTGAGTTTCTTTATTATGCATCAAGTGTTACTTGGTCATTATAGAACCTTAATCACACTAGGTCATCTCTTGACCCTCATACAATCTTAGATCCTTTATTTATTCTAAGTGTTACTTGAACAAGTGAAAATCCTTAACAATTAAATCATTACCTATTCCATAAATTTCCTAATTTTTTATTCTTCATTTTTCTCTATAGTTGGTTAATACATTTGCACCATTATTAGGTATGTGTTTAAATGATTTAAACTATAACAAGGTCTATTATTTAAGATCAAGAATGGTTTCGACCATATTATTCTCATGGTAGGGTCAACTACCTTCACTAGTAAAACCAATATTTAATTTACCATCCCAATTGGTTCAATTTCTTTTGGATATAAATGCACCCCAAATTCCCCTTTCAAGTTTACTAAATCATTGTTTATCCCTTATGCCACAATAGACAAGTATACCAAAAAAACACATAATAATTTGACTACAACATGAATGCACAACTCTCAAGTAGAAAATATCCTTAATTATTATTAGGAAACAACAATCCTTTTTTAAAAGAATGTTACATGGTCAAAACACTTAGATAATATTATTCTTTGGCATCCTCATCTTTACATTTACTATAGAAGATTACACCTACAAGGCTACAATAAATGTGTTAGAAATCTTAAATAAATTGATAACCCAAGGAAATTTATAAGATAAATTCTAAGCTACATAAACTAGAAAAATATAAAAAAAGAAAACTAGTGAATCTTATAAATATGCAAAGTCAAAATGATAGAACTTCATTAAGAATGTCTGATGCAGGAGCATCCATGGTAACTTGCAATCCCGTATCAACAAAAAAAGGTTGATTTTTTTGAATTAAGAAATTTTTTATTTTTGAAGTGAATTAATTTTTGGCTTGGATTACTTATTGATGGGTGGAAAATAATTTATCTTCAAATATTTAAACTTGTCAATTAAATTCTTTTGCAACATTGACAAGTTGTCTAGTGGGGTGAAAAAAAGTAAGAAAAAAAAAGTTTTAAAAATACTTTATTGCAAAAATATTGAAAAGAATTATGAGGCATTGGGATTGATTTATGGAGCTTTAAAAAAACTCAAAATAATGATTCCTAAATAACAGGTACTGTGAAAGTGGGTGTCAAGTCCTACTTTTTGTGTTTTTCTTTTTTGGGAGTCAAAAAAGAGAAGAATTTAAAACAGTTTTTTCCCTATCTTTAGAGGGCTGTTGGGAATAGATTTTAAATGGGTTTTAATTGATTTTTGAGGGACTTAATGTGAAGAAATAGTAGGGGGTTTTTTCATATTGGAGAGGCCCAAAAAAGGCATGTGAAATCAATTTCATAACAGGGAGAGTAAAATAGAAAAAAAAACCCATTTTCGAGAATAAAAGCTTGAAGAGAAAGAGGTGAAAAAAAGGGAAATGCATATATTTCTTTGGATAATGTTTTTGTGATGTTATTTTTCAGGTTTGACTGATTAAAAACAGCCCATGGAGGTTTTAGAATGATAGGGAAGAAGATATAGAAGTTGCAAGTGTTGTTTTAGTGTTGGGAGATGAAATTTGTTGCAAAAGCTCATATGTCTAAGTATAGTTTGTCTGAGGTTAATTTCTAGTGGCATATGTGATGCCTATAGGGAGATAGTTTGTTGTATCTCAGTCCATTAGAGACTGAAATTTCATTGCAATCAGATTTATTGAAATAAGAAAATCAGTGGTTTCCGGTGCAATCCATTTTTTTTATTTCAATTTGCAATTTATATTTTTTATTTTTTACAATTGTTGTGATGAATTTTGAGGGGGCTTGAGATCAAGAATTACTCTCTACATTAGTGGTATTAGAGCTATAAGATATTGAGTGTGTAACAGTACACCGAAGAGAGGCAGTTGCACTAGGACTGTGTTGTGGGTGTTTAAAAAAATTGGATTGGAGAGGAGCCCATTGTGGTAGAGGTAGAGGAAGAGGAGATAATTTTGTAAGAGATGATGATTTTAGAGCCTTGAGAAGGAAAGTTGAAACCATACAAGAAGAGATAAGAAGAGGATTTACAAGAATGAGAGAACCAAGAAGTGAAGATGAAGAAGAATAATTCCAAGAGGATGCTAGTTTAAATACTGAGAAAAGAGAAGAAGTTGTAGCATTTGCAAATGACCCATTGTTGAGAGCTTTGAAAAAAAAGGGAAGGAGACTGAAGATGGATATTCCTACCATCAATGGAAGCCTACATCTAGAGGAATTGATAGATTGGTTGAATAAGATGGAAGAGTATTTTTAATTTGAAGAGGTAGAAGACCCTGATAAAGTAAGATTTTCCAAGAAAAGGTTGAAAGGACATGCTTCAATATAGTGGAGAGAGGTCCAT
Organism: Sequoia sempervirens; assembly: GCA_007258455.2. NCBI lineage: Eukaryota > Viridiplantae > Streptophyta > Pinopsida > Cupressales > Cupressaceae > Sequoia > Sequoia sempervirens. The sequence continues at coordinate 60,051 of VDFB02085623.1, forward strand.
TTAGAAAGGGGAAGAAGACAAAAAGTCAATATTACCAAATGGGATAAAATGGTGGATGTAATGTCCCCTTTTTCATAGCCATCTCAATGGGATTTCTTAGCCTTTATTCTCCAAAGGCTAAGTGGAGAAATAAGGGGAAATTAATTAAGTTAATTATTTATTAAGTCATCAAATAAATTAAAAATTAAAAGGTGAATTTATATTTAATTAATTTAATTAAAGTGACTAAATAAAATATTATATCATAAATTCACTTAAAATAATATTAAAAAGGAAATATATATTTTATCCCACATTGGCAAGGAAAGTGCTTGAGCTCTCACAAGAAAAGAATAAAAGGCTCTCAAGGGGCTCATTTGGGATTATGTTGGACATTGACATTTGATTTGATATATTTGTTTGTTGGAGCCTTGAGGTTTCTGCAAAATATAGTTGAAGGTCTTTACGTACAGAGTTCCCATTGATTTGCATAATTGAGGTAGTGAAACTATCTCCTGAAGGGTTGTAGCTATTTGTAGGAGTTACTTCAAACTACTCATTGCAGAAAATTGTGGCCAAAGTCCAATTTAGAGAGAAAATCGATTGGAGTAGTTGAAGAGCATTTTTATTGATTATAGTCTTCATCTTCATGCTTTTTGGGGACGATTTTGGAGAACATAATATTCTGATATAATTTTCCAGTCACATATTAGCTTGCTAGAGAGGTACAATTTTATTCGTGGGAGTCTTATTTGGCATCGATTTCTTCTAGGAAGTGAGGCGCACCACTCTTGGAAATATATTGACGAATTTTGGAGCATATAGGAGGAGAAAGGAGATGATAATATTTTATTACAAGAAATCTGATCCAGAATAGGGGTGACACTATTGGGAGTTTGATTTCTTCATTTGGGAAGGTCTTCCTTATCAACAAAAGCTACTATCAAGTCTCTAGATCATCTAAAATTATTGTACTAGGTTCCTCTTGCCATTTGTTGCATATTCATTGCATTCTAGATTTAATACCAAGGCTACATTTTTCACTTAGAATTTTCATAGATTGCATATGTTGTAATTCCAAGAGTCTTGGCTCATTTTATATCAGCATTGTAACTGACATCATATTGCAATAAAGGAGTTATAAGTTGTTGGTCTGATATAGTTGTAATTGAGCATGTTATTTATCATTCATAATCAACTTAACAGTATGCATGCCAAGTGTTTGTAGAAATGCTACTTGGTTGTAGGTGCACATTTCTTGTGTAGAAGTTCATGTATTTGCACTTGAAAAGACAAAAAGAATTGCATTGTCATCATGGATCATTGCATAGCTATCATAGTGTTGATTGCAAATCATTTACATCCATTTGTGACCAATTGAAGATAAGCAAAACAAATTGAAAACTTAGAAACAATAAGTTAAGTGGTTGCAAGTGAAGTGTTTCACAAAATTCCTTTAAGCAAACTTAGGCCAGATTTGAAGGGAATTCTCTGGAGTGGTTTAAGAAGTGTGAACATTGACATTTTGATCTATTTCCTCTCCTTTAGGTGAAAATCCTAAAGTGTTAGAAGGTTATAGTAATCAAAATATTTGTTTTTCATTTTGGTAACCCTTAAGATATTCCTTGAGAGCTAAACTTTAGATCAAAAGTTTCAAGGGATATTACAGTGGTATTAGAGCCTTGATCCTGCCATCCTAGAGCGTTAAAGTTTCACATGAGAGGTCATCATAGATACTACACCTGTAGAAGAGCAGAGCAAGAAGATAATCCATTTGAATACATACCATTAGCAGAAATGGGTGATAGGGTAGAAGATGGTCCACCAAGAAATGATAGAAGAAATGTGGGAAACAATGGAGATAGAAATGGTGAAGATCTTCTTGAATGAATGGCTCAATCTTTCGAAGGGTTTGTAGCAACAATGCAGCAGTAGATGCAATACAATAGGGTTAAAGAGGATAACAAGAGTGTGGTTGGGACACCCAGAGCACATCATGCTCCATCACAAACCACAGATAGACCTACTCGACCCACCTTTCTGAGGGAAGAGCAGGTGGCGAAGAATGTTGAAGAAGATGAGGAACCAAGGTATGCTTATGTGGTTATGACAACAAATGAGGAATGGGATTTGTTGAAACCACAGGTGTGTGAGTGCATGAACTTTGACAGGTTTGTGAATTATAGGATTGAATACTACAGGTCTAAACAAGGGTGAAGACATTGGAACCAAAATAAGGAACTTAAGTAGGCTACTAACAAGCTCACATTACCCATGTTTGATGGTAGTGGAAAGGTTATAGTGCAATCATGGATTCACAAATTGGATACTTTCTTGACACTTCAACCCATGACAAAAGAAGAAGCTATCAAATATACCACTTTACATTTGGAGGCTGTAGCACACGAATGGTAGTATCATGTGTTGGTTACATTGTAGCATAGCTTGATCACATCCTACCAAGATTTTGTGGATAGATTGATTGAGCGCTTTGATTGGAAGGACCCAGAGTCCTACTTTAAAGACTTAGCAAAACTTAAAAAAATTGGTAATTTAGAAAGTTACATTGGAGATTTCTAGAAATTGTTAGTGATGATTCCTAATATTTCATAGAGATGATTGATGGTGCTATTTATTGAGGGTTTGATGGAGCCTTTGAGAGGGTGGATAAAATAATTTGACCCACCAACCTTGCAAGAAGCAATGACAAAGGCAAGGAACATGGAACTTGCATCCCCACAAAGAAATTTCTCATCAAAAGGCTCATCTTCATACAAGGATAGCAAATCATTCTCCAAAAAGAAGGAAAAATGTGATGAAAAGGGGAAGGAAGCAACACCTATGGATATGGAGACAATTACTTTTTCAAGAAGAAGTTGTGCTTCTATTGTAAAGGGCCTTATGATGCAAACCATGATTTCCCATTAAGACCAAAGGGCAAGGCAAATAAAATAATGTGGGCATTTTATGAGGATTTGGAGTCTGAAAAATAAAACTAGCAAAGTGATCATGAAGAAACTAAATTATAACATGAGGTAGAGAAGGGGAAGGAAGAGAATGAAGTAGAGGTTAAGCTTTAGGAAGCTCACCTTACTAGTATTTAGTGTGAAGGGTCATTTAGGATAAGAGGAGTCTTGGTTGGACAAAGGGTTATCACTCTACTTGATCTAGGTGCCACACATAATTTCATTGATGCTAGATTGGTTGAGAGGCGTGGGATTTGCACTGAGGAATTTGAAGGAATAATGGTTAAGGTTGTTGATGCATATATGGATACACTCTTAAGTGTGACAGGATGATTCAGGATCTTCCCATGTGTTTGAAAATTTTTGAATTCAAGGCAGATTTTTATGTGGTCAACATGAGGGATACTGATATGGTATTAAGGACGAAATGGTTACATGACATAGGTGAGTTCACCCTCAACCTTAAGGATATGGATATGAAATTTAAGGTGGATGGAAAAAACTCATGTACTTAAGGCCATCAGAGATACTAGTTGCAAGATGATATCAATCAAGAGGATGGAAAGACTTATGCGGCATGACATGGATGAATGGGCAGTAGGATGTGTTTTGATGCCAACACAAGGGGAGCACCAAAAACTAGTCTACCATCCAGATATTCAGGAGTTAAGGGTTAAGCACAAGAAGGTATTCAGTGACATTCCACCAGGTAAACCTCTAGACAGGGGGATTGAGAATATAATTGAGTTAGAAAAGGGCGCCAAGCCTGTAATTGTCACACCCTATAGGCACCCTAAATGGCTCAAGGATGAAATAGAAAAAACCATTAAGGAGTTGCTTGCTATGGGTCACATTAGACCAAGTAAATTTTCATTTGCTTCATCTGTGGTTTTGGTCAAGAAAAAGGATGGCACCTTGCAAATGTGCATTGATTACAAGTTGTTTAACAAAAGGACAATCAAAAATAGGTATCCTATCCATAGAATTGATGAACTGATAGATGAGTTACATGGTGTCCATTATTTTTCAAAAATAGACTTGAGATTAAGGTATCATTAGATTCATGTTAGGGAGAAAGATATTGAGAAGGAAACATTTTGTTGTCATTGTGGGCATTTTGAGTTTGTGGTTATGTCATTTAGGCTAACTAATGCACCTACGACTTTATAGCCACGATGAATAGGGTCTTCCATTCTTAGCTGAGATGGTTTGTGCTAGTGTTCTTTCATGATATTTTGGTGTACAATAAAACATGGGAGGATCATATTGCACATCTAGACACGGTATTGGGTATTCTTGGTAAGGAGTCTTTGTATGCCAAGGAATCCAAGTGTGACTTGGGTATGCTAGAGTTGTACTTAGGACACATCATCAGCGTGGATGGAGCATAGATGGATCTTGACAAGGTCAGAGCTATGATTGAGTGGCCTATACCTAAGAATATGACATAGCTTAGGGGTTTTTGGGATTATGTGGCTTTTACTGTAGATTTGTCAATGGGTATTCATGGCATGTAGAACCACTCACAGATTTGTCCAAAAAGGGGGCATTTGTTTGGACTCTGGAGGCATAGGATTGCTTTGAGATGTTCAAGTGACTCATGACCACTTGTCCAGTACTTGCATTACTAGAATTCACTAAACCCTTTGAGCTACACTTTGATGCTTTGGGTGAAGGGACAGGAGCAGTCCTCATTCAGGAAAAAAATTCGATTTCTTTTGAGAGTCAAAAGCTACGTGGTCCAGAGAGGAGTTACAACATATATGATACAAGGAGATGTTGGCCATTATGCATGCTTTGGAAAAGTTTAGGCAATATTTAGTGGGAAGCAAATTTTTGGTGAAGATGGACCATAACAGCTTGAGACATTTCCTTGGACATCGGGATCTTAATGATCATCAACAAAAGTGGGTAAGCAAGCTACAATCATATAAATTTGACATTGCTTTTTTCAAAGGGACACAAAATGTCCTAGTTGATGTTTTATCTCGTCATCCACATTTGAGCTTCATGGAAAAAATTTCAAAATATTTGAGGCACTTGATTGTGGAAAAATATGCCAATGACACATGGGCTTCAGGTATTGTTGATGGGTTAGTTTAGGACAACAGGTATTCAATTGTTAATGATATTATCATTTACAAAGGGATGATCTTTTTGAACCCAAGATTGAAGGTGAAGAACTTGGTTTTGAGAACTTTTCATGAAACACCTATGGTTGGACATCCTAGGTACTTAAAAAATTACAGGAAAATACAAGTGAGGTTTACTTGGAAAGGAATCAAATAAGATGTTCTTTTTTATGTCAAAGAGTGCCCTGTTTTCCAACAGAATAAACAAGAGCACACTTACCCTGCAGGCTTACTTCAACCACTTCTGATACCTGAAAGGAAGTGGGAGTGCATATCGATGGATTTCATTATAGGCCTGCTGAAAGCCTAGGGTAGAGATTGCATCTATGTGGTTGTTGACCATTTGACTAAGTATGCTCATTTCTTTCTAATCATAGCTACATACTCAACTACACAAGTGGTAGAGATGTTCTTTTGTGATATATTCAGCTTGCATGGGTTTCCACGAAGCATTGTTAGCGACAAGGATAGTCGGTTCTTGAGTAATTTTTGGCAGGAGCTATTCATACTATGTGGGACCGAGCTCACTTCAAGCACCAGGTACCACTCGCAGATAGATAGCCAAACAAAGATAGTCAACAAATGGGTGGAGGGATATCTCAATAACTATATCGCAAGGTAGCAAAAGGGTTGGGTTAAGTTGATATACCTTTGTGAGTATTGCTACAATACCACTTACCATCTCGATTTAGATGACACCATTTATGGCTTTGTATGGTTATGAGGCACCTATCTTTCTTGATTTGTTGCTGAGTGATAGTAGAGTGCCTAGTGTTGGGGATTTATTGCAAGAGAACCATGATATTATGAGAAATATTTGTGAAAATATTTAGAAGGCACAAAACTAGCAAAATAAGTATTCAGATCATAAGAGAGTTGAGCGTTCATTTGAAGTAGGGGATATGGTGTATTTGATGTTGCAACCTTATTGATAGTCCACTCTTAAGAAGAGTGATGGAGAGAAGCTCAAACCACACTACTATGGGCCTTTCAAGATTGTCAGGTGAGTTGGAGAGGTGGCTTATGAGTTGGACCTACCAGCAGATAGCAGGGTACATAATGTGTTTCATGTATCACACCTGAAGAAGGAATCAAGAAATTGTGTTGTTCCTTCCATAGTCTTACCACCCTTGGATGACAAGTGGAAGTTAATTCTTGTACCTAGGGCTATTTTGGATGTTAGGGAGAGACAGTTACAGAAACAGATCATTAGAGAGTATTTGATTAAATGGAAGGACTTGTCGGTTGAAGATGCTACTTGGGAAAGTGAGGAGATTCTTCAGCATCCAGAGTTGAGATTGCTTGGGGACAAGCAATTTTAGGAGGGGCAGACTGTAATGTCCCATTTTTTGTAGCCATCTTAGTTGGATTTCTTAGTCTTTATTCTTCAAAGGCTAAGTGGAGAAATAAGGAGAAATTAATTAAGTTAATTATTTATTAAGTCATCAAACAATTTAAAAATTAAAAGGTCACTTTATATTTAATTAATTTAATTAAACTGACTATATAAAATATTATAACATAAAGTCACTTAAAATAATATTAAAAAGGAAATATATCTTTTACCCCACATTGGCAAGGAAAGTGCTTGAGCTCTCACAAGAAAAGAATAAAAGGCTCTTAAGGGGCTCATTTGGGATTATGTTGGATATTGACATTTGATTTGATATGTTTGTTTGTTGGTGTAAGGAAAGTCAAGGTGCGGAAACAAATCTCCTAACGTCAAAACCTCAGAGAAGAATGCAGATATAATTTTAATTTTACAATTACAATTCAATTAAGATGCACTATGAAGTAGATATCAGAAACAAAGTATTTCACAATCACACATGAACACCAGATATACATGGGAAAATTGTTATAGGAGAAAAACCCACCACACCAAGAGAAATCACTTTGTATTACGGTAATGGAGATTACATACAAATGTCGACTTATCTTTCGGTGTCTATTTACAACAATTCACCATGAACAATCTTGTACAGGAACCTTCAAGTTACAGTATCTACATAATAGAATACATTTACTGATCATACAACCACCCACCAATCTGTCGATTCAACCAACTGATCACAATCTGCAATCATAGAGTATAACCATGTCATTCCATGTTCATCAAGCTTCCTCACAGAACCGTCACAACGAACAATCTTCCAACTATTTAGATTCAACTTTTCCTATTGGTCCACAAGACTCCACATAGGACGGTCAAACGGGGCCAAAAGAGATTCAAGCTTTGTTGAGAGTCTTGCGAGACGACAAGTTCCCCCGATGCCCAAAAGTTTACATCGGGAGCAGCAGAGTTAATACATCGCTTAAGATGTTTCTTAACAGAGCCTTCTTGTGTTACACCGAAACACCAAACAGTCGGCGAGACCTATCGCTTTCTCCAGGAGATCATAGCAAGGTCCAAAAGTATCATAGATGTGAGTTTACCATTCGACAAGAGTATCATTCTTCGCTAGGACCTCATGCCGAGTCATCAAGGGGTATACCGAAGTCACATGTTATGCACCAGCTCCACCACTATTCAAAGACTTTATTAATATCGCTTACAGGTTTCTCTCAGGATCCCGCGAGCCACCCTTCGGTTATCAACGCTAAGACATATCACCTTCGCCGAGAGTTCTTATCAACACATATATGTTACACCGATGACCACCATTCACCAAGAGCTATACCAAAGACTTCTCATCATCGGCGAGACATTCCATTCTCACTGAGACTTCTCTCCGAGACTCTTTGTGTTACACCGATGACCAACATTTGAACCTCCGTTGGTGAGACCTTTGCACATTGCCGATACATCATAATGAAACAAACATTGTTACTCCGATGAACCCTAGTGATTTAACTATCAGTGAGACATTGGCTATTCACTAGGACTTCTCACCGAGCTGCCAAAGGTTATCCCGAAGACTCCAAAGTGAATCCCTGTCAGCGAGATCTTCCAATGTCGCTGGGATTTCTTCTCGAGTAATGTGTCACCCTAAATCCCCCGATCACTATGAGTCTCCCCGACGCCCGATTGAATGGCCTATCGGCCAGAGGTCTCCATGTGGTAAGATGTCACAACGACTGCTTCTTTTCACAATGTAAGCTCCAAAGTAAAAGTGTTCGACAAGACTCTTGCAAGGTCACAATGACCTGATCAAAACAAGGTGTTCCAAATTGCTCATCGGCCAGACATAGTAAATGTCACACCGACTTGGCTCCGGTAGAGGTTTTAGCCTGTGATGATTGAGGCACATATTTCCAACAATCTTCCACTTGACGAAGATCTCACAGGCACCTCTAGAGCACTACAAACAACTTCGCTTTGAGAATGTGGGCACTAAGGTCCATCGAATTGGCACACCACCTAAACTTGTCTGTGCTCACTGGCTTCGTTAATGAATCTGCAACATTCTCTAGAGTATCAAATTTTTCCAAACTAACATTTCCATCTTCCACCATATCTCGTACAAAGTG
>VDFB02085624.1:0-32206 GCA_007258455.2 Sequoia sempervirens
ATTTGTGGATCTTAACACTATGATTTTAAATGTTCCTTGGAGTGTCCCCAACCTTCAGTTTAGGTCCACACTTCATCTTACGCACCTGTTGAAGAGTAATTCAAATTTGAGGTCGACCTGTTCATTCACCCGTTATATTTTCTTTCATTGGAGAATGTGATGATCTTTGGCCAACACGGATGTTTCTAGAATCGTGGATATAGTATAAAGCTTGTAATCGATCATTAGAATAGAGGGTTGAGTTAGTAGTTGATTAAGTAGGATTCAATTGTAAGATTTCAGCTTACATATAGGAGCTTATCAGAATGTCATATTTCTAAGCATGTTTTATCAGGCCTATGAGCTGAATCTGTAAGCCCGAATGTTGTCGGTCAAATGTAACTGAGAAAATTTATTAATGAGAATATTTAAATCTGCATTTTCCTCCATATTCTATGTTGCTTTTGTTGTGTTACTCTTGCTACATGGTCCAGATTGTTCTCTTGGACGACCCTCCTACTATGGTTGTGTCACTTTCTCATATACTTTGTCTGATCAGCCACCCAAGATGTTTTAGACTCAAATTGGTTTGAGTAGACCTGATCGGTCTCTCTTTCAACTTTGTGACTTTATTCATGTGTAATGTATTCACACAAACCTCTTCCTTGAACCAACTTGGTTGGTCTAATTTCCACATCATATTCTAGGATCTTGGTGATCTAATTTTCCCTTTTTTCTATTATCTCACCTTCTGTAAGGTATTCCTACACACTAGGATGTGCTTTGAGAATTGTGATTTTGTTGGCTGACACCAACTATCATAATTTCTTCAAAATTTTAAAAATGGAAAAAGCCTACTTTTCTATTAAATTATACCTAGCTTCATAACCCTTTAGGGTCCTTGAATGGAATGCGATAGGATGCTCCTCATTATTTTCCTTGCACTTCTGAGTAAGCACTACAACTATACTAATTTGGCCATTCTACACATAGAGTAGAAAGTCTTTGGAAAAATTTGGGTTGACCAACACTGGGGCTACAGAGATGGATATCTTTAGCTGTTCAAAAGCTATTTTTCCTTTAGGGGTCCACTTGAAAATAAGGTTCTTCTTGAGCATCAACGTAATTGGTCTCGCAATGCCTATGAAATTTCATATGAATCTGTTGACAAAATTGATCTTTCCCAGAAAATATTGCAATCCCTTTTGGTTTATTGGCAGAGGTAATTCCATTATAGATTTGACCCTTTTGGGGTCTATTTCTTTTCCCTCATTTGACACTACAAAGCCAAGGAGTTTACCTTGAGGTACTCTGAAGACACATTTTTTGGGATTTAAAGATATCCCAAACTATTGGAATTTCTAGAAAACCATCTCTAGATGATCAAAATGATCATATTTTTATTTTGAAAAGACCGTTAGGTCATCTAGATATATTAGGATAATCAAGTTGATCAATCCCTTGAAAGCAATATTCATTGCTTGTTGAAAAGTCACACCAACATTGGAGAGTTTGAATGACATCTTTGAGTATGCAAACGTTCCCCACTTTGTAGTAAACATTGTCTTATGTTGGTCGACTTCCTTCACATAGACTTGATTATATCCTGAGAAATCATCTAGCAAAGAGAACATCTTTGATCCAACCACAGTTTGCAAGATTTGCTCCATTAGTGGAAAGGGGTAATGGTCTTTTAACGAGGCTTTATTCAAATCCCAAAAATTGACACAAAGTTGAATATCATCGTTCCTTTTTTGAATTGGAACTAGATTCAACACCCCGATAGAATGTTTGATAGGGTATATGATCTTTGACTCAACCAATTTTGTTAGCTCTTGTGCCACAATGCTTCGACCTTTGGGTTGACTAGCCTTTGCTTCTGTCGGATGGATTTGGATCCTTCCACCAAGTCGATGGTATGTTGAATTATACCCGAGTCATAACCTCTTAGATCATCATAGGTCTAGGCGATAACCCTGTCATATTTGAAACATAGATATTTTAGTCTCTTCTTGTCCTTGTGAGGAACTTCATTCCCGAATTTCAAATTTCTACTATTTCTGACATCAAGCTCTTCATAATTCCTTGCATCTGCAGTGAATCTTTTCTTTCCATTCCTTGCGTCTTCACAATCAAAAATATTTTTAAGGGAAATTAATCCTTGGGGAAGCTTGTTCTCTTCAATTAGATGACTTGCTCCTCGAGAAATTATGCTGTTGGTGATGAATATTCAGAAGTTGTCCCTAATTTATGTATGAAGGAAGAAATTTCGATGTCATCGTCAAAGACTTTCCAGTTTTGATTGTTGTTGGGAATTGAGGGTTGGATGATGATCTGCACTGCACTCTACTTGGTCAGATCATAAATTGGTTCAAATTGTGAGCCGACAGAAGCCATCCAATCAACAACGCCATTTTCTGATCAGGGAATAACTTGTATATTGAACTCTTTGAAGATCTCGATAAGATTGAAAACTCGATGTCTATACTAACTCATTCTTGTGTTTTTTGCAGTCACTTGTCTGCGGACCTGGCTCACCAATAGCTCTGAATCTCTAAAAGCTTGTATTCTCCTCACGCCTATCTGCTTTGCAAGAATCATCCCATGAATCAAGGCTTCATATTCGTGTCATTGTTGGAGCATGAGAAATGAAAATGGTAAGCTTTGAGGGTTTCCAATCTAGTCAAAGACATTAGTTGGACTCCCGCTCCAGAGCCAGCTTTGCACTTGGTGTCATAAAAATACATGTTCCATAGACGATTATCACCTGAATCATCACATTTCTCTTGATCCTTCATTATTTTCATAAAGACTTGATCATCATCAAAAATCACATAGCTGCCTAGCCCTGTTGCATAGAAGTTGCTAAATGGATCAAAGTCAATGAATTGGTTGAGTAGCACCTCCTCTTCGGGAGTCTGATCACTTGTATCTTCATATTCTAGCATTTCTATACATATCTCTCTTGTTGAGAGATAGAGGTATGCATCGCTTCAAAGCATAGGATTGCATTACTCGCAATGTGTTCAGGATGTAAAGATTTAGAAAAAATCTTCATCTTCACCCCATGCTTAGTTCTCAATATTAGGTGGGACTAGTCAAGCGCTAAGTACCTACAAACCTTTGCAGTGAAATCTCTTGAAAGAAACATTCCAAAAACTAAGATAATTTATATGACTATCACTTCTTGTGTGATTGTGTGGATTGGACATAAGAAGAGGGTCAGAGATAGATCCTTTATCTGACTGACAGTCGGAACCTTCTTCCCATCTAATTGCACGATTCCCTTCTCAAGGGGCTCATACTTAAGTTTCAAGGAATTAGCCACTTGCTTTGGCATAACAGTCATGCTAACCCTCAAATCAATCATATTATTATGGAAAAGCTTATCTCCCACAATAAGTGTTAAAAAGAAAGGTGCGGGATTTAGCTTTCTTACCTCTTTCTCTTTTTCAATTCTCACACCATTTGTATAAGATGATGCTTTTGGAGCTTGAAGGGGCACGACATAGATCCTTTCTCTCCACTTTGGCCACACAATTGAGTCATGTCCACCTGTGAGATTTGTTCCTCTTTCTTTAATGCTTATCAAAGCAATGTCTTTTATTCAAGAATAGATATGACATCCCACAATGATACATTAGTAGATGCCTTCTTCAATTGTTCCACCACATTGAGCGTTTTGACTGCTTGAGTCTTAGGCTTGTATGGTAGTATTTCTCTTATTTTCAAATGAAAACGTTCTATCATGATTGGGCTTGGTGTCTTGTTCACTCCCTTATCTATTAGTGACGAGTCATGTGGCTGTGAAAAAGGTTGGATGACGAGTGATGGAGCTTTCTTTTCCTATGAGGGAGGTTGACGTGGCTGAGGTCGTGGATGAGCTTGTTGCACATATTCTGCCATGAGCCTTCTTTTAGATTTTGTGTTGTAATCTAATTACACTTGTGAGACACTAGTTGTCAGAGCTTCATTTTTTAACACTACATCTTCTTCTTCCATCCATGAGAATAGAGCTTGGTAGGGCATAATATCTAGCTCTTTCTCCAAGGACATTCCTTGAATTTGTGCTTTGAAACGAGCATTTTCCATTTTGGAAGATTCATATTCATCTATATTCAGGGTCACACCTTTGCTCCTTTGTTCTTCTATCCTCTATTTCATATTCCCCCTTAGACAATTTTGAGGAATATGGCTATCACTACATAGGAAGAACCATACATTCTCATCCTCCACCAAATTATTTTGGCCTATAATAAACTCTTTACTTAGGCTATCTTTAACCATCTGTAGCGGCATGGTAACTGGAACTATCTAGTTTGCAAACATCGCCTGTCGAATTCCTCCTCTGGAGGATCCTTGGTATGGATTCTAATGATAAGATGAATTTCCACTGCAATAGGCTTGGGTGGTCTACTTCAGAGGCATTCCTTGTTGTCATTTGAAAATGACCAAATCATTAGCGAAAGTTCACATGAGACTCTTCATGTCACTAATATCTTCCGCAATTAAGGAAGAAGCCGACAAGCTTTTTTGAGTGGAAAGGTACATGTACATAGACTATTGCATGGCAGGCATCAATTATGTGGTGAAACTACTTGGAGTAGCTTCTTCCTGAAGGCTACCATATATTTTTGCAAATACCAACATCAAAGGTTAGGGCGGAAGCTTCCCAAAACCAATAAAACTATTCTTTGTGTGCACAACCACCTCGTATGTGTTAGGAAAGATATCCCCTCCCATGGAGGTTATCATGACTGCAATGTCCAAATTGAGAGCCTTCAAATAGAACATGAATTCCATCATGGATTGGGGTTGAGTAGTCATAGGATTCCTTTGCTAGCTCTTATGAAACTTGTGTTAAAATCACTCATGGCCTCTTGTGGAGCTCTCTTGATGGTGATTAGTTGTTGCTGCAATGAAGAGTGGTCTCCTTTCTCTAAGAAGCATTCGAACAACTGTTTGTTGAGCTAATCTCAAGAGATGATAGATCCCAAGGCCAAAGATCAATACCAATCTTGGACCTTTCCTTTGACAGAGGTAGCTAATAGCCTCAAAGCGATGTTCTTGTCCATTATGCTATGTACCCTACATACCTCCGCTATATCTTGAAGGTGTTCAGAAGAGGTTTTGAAATCTTCTTCGAAGAATTTTGGAATAGCCTTGAGGGAATTAGCGGGTATAGCAAGCCATACATCTAGGGGTGTGGGTGGACATAGTGAAATATAACTATCCCATGTTACAAAATTTCTAGGGGTTGGGGTAGGCACATGAGCCATAAAGAAAAGATTCCTATGAATTGGATGCATATATTTGGAAGGTTGAGCCTCCGGGTGGAGTGGATAAGGCTATGGATATTAGGCTCTTACTTCTTTCTCTATTGCTCCTTATGGGTGATACAAAGATTGTAAGTCTCCTTCTCCCAGGTCTCAAGGAAGGTAACTGAGAGTACTAGAAATGGCCTCTTGAACATGCTCTTATTTGGACTTTGGGCATGAAACTTTTAGTTTCCTTCCTTAGTATGATTTAAGAAATATTTTTGACTTCTAATCAAGCATTTAGAAAACTTCATGTCCCACTAGGCATGCCAGAAAATGAACTGCTTATCATGAAAGCTTGTGCCTCACTGACATTCTTATGGGAAATTCAGTGAGTGGGGGACCAATTTGCACCTCATTGAATATCTCTGGGATTTTTATAGAAATTCGACTCTTCTTTGGGGTTTGGAGAAAAGGGTAGAAGGAAATGAAAATTAAAACATAAAAAATGATGATGCACTAATACTTTTACAACATTTCAAAACACAAACACTCCTATGATTGATATAATTAGACACATAATGCCATAACCCTTCATTGTTCAAAAGGGAATGAACAACAAAAGCCAACAAAAAGCATAGTGTAGACTTTCAAATCGTTTCGTAGGTAGTATTCATTAAGTTCTGATCAAACATAAAGATTTCTAAGGGTAACAGGAAAAACATTCAGAAATTGCATGAACTCTTCCTCATAATACATCATAATATAATAAAAAAACAATCTTTTAGAAAAATAGAGAAGTCTAATGGCATAATCTAGTTTTCACAAGTTATTATTCTACTATACTAGCATATAGCATGGAAATCAGCTACTTAAACCATTCAAATTCAGCTTGCAAGAAATAGTGTTTCATTTAGAATAAAAACATAAAGAAAGAAAGCTTGATAATGGTCATACATGCACAGTCTCAACAATTTCTTGTCAATGATTTGTGCTTTAAATATCAAATTAACTTTAAAACAGAGGTCAGATGCCAATCTGACAATAGTTTAAGCCTTAAAAGATATAACATGCTAGAGAAAAGTATAACTTCTTAAAATAGTTCTATATCCTAAGAAAAATAAAGAAACTTTTCCTTGACAAAGGAAACTGAAACTTGGAATCCAACCCTTTCATTTGTCGCCACCTCTCTTTTATAGCCACAAAAAGAAGAAAACGTTGCTACAATACAATAGTAATTACTGTCAAGTGTTGGCTTTTGGTAGCACATGATCTTATCGTAGATCCTTGGTCAGGTCACAACGATCTTTTCTCATCAATTCTCAGTTGTCACATTAATTTTTTTTAGATATTTAGCAAAGATAGAGGCTTGTGAATGATTAAATCCTAGAAACACAGCCTGGAAAAAAGGTCCAGTTGACCGATCACATCACCCAAAGGCACCAACTCAAAGCCTTCATCCTAAAAAACAAGAACAACAAAAGGCCAGCAAGCTTCAATGAACTCCCAAAAGATATTGCTTCATAAGAAACGCAATCTGATCACAGTGAAGAGATGACATGTCAAATAGGTAGAAACTTTCAATCTCATGAATATAGCTCCTTAGAAAATCTTCAACGATCCAACACATGCCATGAATCTCTCCCAAAAGGATGGTGAAAAAGAAAAGTTGCGCAACCACCACATGGCGTATTGTGCACCTTTCTGATAACTCTATTTGAGCACGACCAAATCCAAAAATGAAAACATTAAACAAGCTAAAAATCAAAATGATCAAGGTAAAAATTCTTTACAAGTTGCAAAGATACATTACAAAGTTTTCATCTTCATGGAAACACACCTATAGGCTGAATTCAGAAGTTTCAGAACCTGAAATCGAAAAGGAAGCAAGCGTAGACCTTGAAGCTCAAGATCACATTCAGAGTTTTCAGGAATTCAAAATGAGACTAATATACCACCTTGGGCATCTTAGTCCTCCCAGGCCTATTTTTTAGAGATTCCTTTGGATACAGTTCTGACATTCAAAGACTCTGCATCTGCCCCAAAAAATAGCAACAAGACTAATACGCCATCTTAGGTGTCTTATTCCTCCATAGCACTTTTTGGTAGTCTCTTCACATTTCTAGAATCCTCACATCTCCAAACCTCCCCTATACACACATACTATCTTTCTATTGGGCGGATGCATGAAGTTGGGTTACACTTTTGTGGCCAACTTCAAAAAAATATTAGAAAAAACAAAACAGAAAAAAAAAAGTGAAAGCTATTCATTTTCTCTTTTCCATTTTTTTGCCCTGCCTGTGGCCAAAAACCCTCATTTTCATGCTCGCATTCTAGGAGGAGGAATTCTTCAAAATTCATCAACAATAGTTTCTTTTCATTCACAAAGATGGCGCCGCAACAATGAAGAGGTGCATGAGGTAAGTATTTTTTGCTATTTTTTTTTAATTTCTTAGTTTCAAGTTGATTTTGTTTGTTTTGGGTTAGATTTGATTTTTTTTTTTCTAATTTGTAGGAGATGTAAATAATCCTGAAAATCCTCAACAAGAAGAATAGGAAAATCCTCCTTAACAAAATTAACCTCCCCACCAATCACTCAACACCCTCCTGGTACTCAACAAAATTTGAGGAGTGAAATTGAAAACGTCAAAAAACAAATTGAGGATCTTATCAGTAGGTTGAGTGATCCAAATGCTTCAATCATAGAAAGAATGACACTAGCAAATTCAATGAAAGAGATTCTAAAAAATGTAGATTCAATAACCCAAAAAATAATGGGATGGCAAGATAGGAGGCAGGCAACTAGGGCATATTATGTAGATAAACTATCATATAAACAAGTAAAATATTTAAAAATTAGTAAAGGTGATTTGTGCTCTCTACTCATTGATCCTAGAACAAATCAAAATATTAGCCTCAATGCGAAGGTGGTTTCCTATTCATTGGTGCCACCACCAAGAGATTATGAACCATTTTTATGATAGGTGGTACCTGGTCTTTGATTACTCATCGTGCAATAATTGTGAAGTCCCCCAATATTTTCTTAGGAAACTATACAGTGAGTTCATATTGAACCAAATCCCAAATTATTTTGATATGAGGGAGTTCCAGGGGAGAGGTGGGGGGTCAGCTCAGGATAGGCCTAGTGCATAGCCAGATCTTGCGCAGAAAGGGAGATGACCTCTCGCTAGGCCGCCTCGTGAGCACATTGTTATGCCTGTCATTGTGAAGGAGAGTGCTGACATAGAGACATTGTAGGCAATCAACACTTTGACCTGGAGTGTCATCCATCATACTAGCCCTATTGTACAACGCCATCTAGGGGCGTCTTTGGTTGGTGGCCTTTGAACCCATGTGTGTCAATCTTGTGGGGCGAGTTGTTCATATGACCCCACCGACACTCAGGAGGCTACTACGTAGGATTCGTATGCTGCTACGCAGGATCTGTATGCTACTACATAGGATCTGTATGCTACTATAGGGATGGAGAGGATAGCTGACATTTTGCATCATGCATATGGAATTGATAGTTGGGTAAAATTCAGCATCTTCATTGAATTTAATTTATTAAATTTCGATTCTGAAATGCATGATTAACTAATTTAGTTTTATTATTTTAATAAAATTGCAGGGTTATAGTGTTGAGACTAGATACACCGGTCCTCCACCTACTTATTTCTGCAGTACACCTATCACTGGGGTATGTAACTGGTAAATAATTATAAATTTATTACATGTTAATAGCATTGTTTTACGAATGGTATTTTAATACATGTGATTTTGGATGTTGAACAAGCTAATATTGGCGGTTTCAAGCAAACACCTCCTAGTGCCAGTGGATTCACTCAAATGTACACAGAGGTAATATAATAAAGAGAACTTAACTAATGAATTCTACTTAATAGATTTGTGTAGTTAATATTCATATTGTTGGTTACGTTGCATTACACATCATTCAAACTCAAAGCATTACTTAAAATTCCATAACTAATAACTAGATTTGATAGATGACAAAATTTCAACTGTACAATATAGTTGTTTAGAAAGTCAACATAAGTAGCACAATGCAATTACTTCGCATGGAGGCATTTTCTTGCAAAGGTGCACCACCATGACAAACTATGGATGCTTGGAAAAAATCTATGAAACCATAATAGTAAGCAATAGCATAGACAAGGCAGTTAGTGATGCAGACCATCATATCAAAACACTCAATCATTAGGGTACATCTGATGTAGAGCATCCAACAAACACCATCAACATCATTTTTTCAAGGAATTTCAATCCCAAATAGAATCAGGAGAAGATCAAATATAATTTCATCAGAAATCTACTTTTCATTCAACCAAAATCCACTCAAATTCTCTTAGCCATTCCATAGGCCATCATTCATCATTCCACTAATCAGTATTCCAATTGACTCATTCAAAGAAAAAACCATATTAAAGAAAACTTTGACTTAATCAATTAGATTCATATCATTCTCAACCACCATAAAAATAACATAAACCTGATTATTGACACTTGAACAATTCATCCTTTCATTTATTCACCAAGGCAACAAATCAACTAAACCATACCTCATTGTTATTAGTCCATTATCAAGCACTATACTCACCATATTTTGACTACAACAATCTATTTATAGGTTACAAACTCCCACTACAATAGAATCTTGATTATCATCTTGTGGTTAATCACCAATTTGCTCAAAATGCTTCATAATAGTCACCCATCCAACAATCAAAGTCATCAAACCTGTCTTATACACCTTAACCAAATTTAGTAACATCAATCATATCATTAGGTTGATAGTAACCAAGCACTCAATCATATCACAAAAGCTTTGAAAGGATACAAGTTAGAAATGTTGAAGATCGGAAAGATTGCCACCCTAGGAGGTAGCTCTATTTCATAAGCATTTTGGCCAAACTTGTAGACTACCTTGCAAGGTCCTATCTTCTTCATCATGAGTTTGGTATACTTTCCTTTTGGAAGTCTCTCCTTCTTCAAGTGTTCCATAACCAAGTCTCCAACCTTGAATTGGACATTCCTCTTCTTTAAATATGCCTTTTCCTTATACTTCTCAACATTCTTTTGAAGGGTTTCCTTCACTTTTTGATGAATATTCCTGATTGTAACAACAAAGTCCTCACCCTGAGCACTTATCCTATCAACTCCTTATAGATCTCTTAGTTCATATACCCCTCTAGGGTGCATGCCATAAACTACCTCAAAAGGGCTTCTACCAATGCTCCTATTCATGGAGTCATTATATGAAAAT
Organism: Sequoia sempervirens; assembly: GCA_007258455.2. NCBI lineage: Eukaryota > Viridiplantae > Streptophyta > Pinopsida > Cupressales > Cupressaceae > Sequoia > Sequoia sempervirens. Next base: position 10,522 of record VDFB02085624.1, read on the forward strand.
TCAACCTGAGGTAAAATCAGATCCCAAGCTTGTCCATGCTCCTTGGTAAGGAATCTTAAGAGGTTCCCAATGATCTATTCACCACTTTAGTTTGTTCATCTGTTTGTGGATGGTATGCTAAACTAAAGGACATATTTTTTCCTTGAGTTTCTTCCACAAGGTCCTCCAAAAGTGACCAATGAATTTAGAATCCCTATCAGAAACAATGCTTAAAGGTAGTCCATGTATCCTAACAACCTCCTTAAAGAAGAGACCTGCTATATGAGATGCATCATTGGTGCATTTTCAAGGAAGAAAATGTGCCATCTTACTAAATCTAGGAACTACCACAAAGATACTATCAAAACCTTTTTGGGTTCTAGGCAACCCCAAGACAAAGTTGATACTTACACACTCCCAAGGCCTATTGGGAATGGGCAGTGGCTGATAGAGTCCTACACTTGATGAAGTTCCCTTTGCCCTTTGACATATTGTGTAGCCTTCCACATACCTTCTCACATCCACCTGCAACTTTGGCCAATAGTGAAACCTCCTAACTTGTTCTAAGGTCTTGTCAAGGCCAAAGTGACCTCGAAGACTCCCACTGTGTTTCTCCTTTATGATATTCTCCCTCATTGAGCATCTACGCACACACAATTGGCTTCCTTTGAAGAGAAAACCATTCTGCAATAAAAATTCAGAGAATTCACCATGAAAAGAATTCAAATGCTCCTCACAAACATTGTATACCTCCTTGAAATCTGAATCTTCATGATACATATCCTTCAATGCTTCAACCCCCATGCTTTGGAGTTGGATCTCTTGCACTACAAGTTCCCTTCTACTGAGAGCATCTACCACCTTATTTTCTTGGCCCTTCTTATGCTTTATTGTGAAAGTATAGGCTTGCAAAGACTCTACCCACTTAATGTGCCTATGACTAAGTTTGTCCTGCACATTCAAAAAACTCAAGGCATGATTATCAGTATAAACAACAAATTATTTAGGTAACAAGTAGTGCCTCCACTTTTTGAGGGCTTAGACCATAGCATACAATTCCAAATCATAGGAAGAATACTTCCTCTTTGCTTCATTCAACCTCTCATTGTAAAATGCAACCAGTTTGCCTTCTTGGCTCAAAATAGCCCCTATTGCTTGATTGCTAGCATCACACTCAATGGTAAAAAAATTATCAAAATCGGGGAGCACAAGTATAGGCTCTTGTGCTACTCTCATTTTAAGATATTCAAACCCTTTATCAGCCTCATTGTTCCAAGAAAACTTACCTTTGTTACCTCCTTTGATGGTGTCCAAGATTGGTACACAAATTTGGCTAAAGTTCTTGATGAAATTTCTATAAAAGCTTGCAATTCCATGGAAGCTTCTCACATCTCCCATGGATTTTGATGTTGGCCAAGTAAGAATAGCATCCACCTTTGAAGGATCCATCTTCAAACTTCCCTTGGAGATGACAAAACCAGGGTAGACTAGTTCTTCCTTCATGAATTCACACTTTTCCATGTTGATCAACAACTTCTCCTCTTGTAACCTCCTTAGTACCATGTCAAGGTGCTTCAAATGTTCTTCTTTAGACCTGCTAAACACAAGGATGTCATCTAAATAAACTTCAACAAACTTTCCAATAAAAGGTCTCAATACCTCATTTATAAGGCGCATAAATGTACTAGGGGCATTTGATAACCCAAAAGGAATCACCAACCAATCATAGAGCCCTTTATTAGTCTTAAAATTTGTCTTCCATTCATCCCCCTCTCTGATTATCTGATGGTACCTGATCTTTAGATCAATCTTGGAAAAGTAAGATGCTCTTGATAGACAATCCATGAGGTCCTCTATTCTTGGCAGCGGGAACCTATATCTGATTGTGATCCTATTAATGGCTCTTGAATCAGTGCAAAGAACCCAATTCCCATCCTTCCTTGGTGCTAGGATAGTAGGAACAACACATGGGCTCAAACTCTTCCTCACTAGCCCTTTATCCATCAACTCTTGCACTTGTCTTGCAATCTCCTCATTTTGAGTAGGTGTCATCTTGTATGTAGCCTTATTGGGCAATGTAGCCCCTAGAATTAGATCAATATGGTGGCTTATATCCCTAATGGGAGGTAGGGAACTAGGTAATTCATTCACCATTATTTCCTTGTACCTTTCCAACAACTCTTGGACTTGCTTTGGTGCATCTTCCTTCTTCTTTGTTGGAAAATCTGCTTCACTTTTTGGCTTCATAATCAGGAAGAATCCTCTTCCTCATCCTTCCTTCAAGGTCTTCATGAAATCCTTCTCACCCACCATCAAAACACTAGGCCATTCATGCTTTGCTTTGTCTTCTTCTAGGAGAGGTGAAAGGTTGTAAGTCTTCCCATCCTTCACAATGGAGTATGCGTTCTTCTTCCCATCATGCTTGGTCTTCCTATCAAACTGCCAAGGCCTACTAGAAATATATAGTTTAATACTTGTACTCAATTTTTTTTCATTAGATCTCATACATTATAAGTCATGATGTGGATCTTGCTATTGTAACTTTTTTTTGATTGAATAATTTTTTGTTTTATTTTCAGATGTTGGTTGTGGAAACACCTCCAAATGTTACAAGGGCAATGGATATTAGTGTTTCATTTTCTATACAATCGTCCATGGCTCTGATAAAGGAGGTATGAGGAAAATTACTAAATTTACATTTACATTTGTTGTTATAGATGTTAGTTCTAGTGAAAAATCAAACCATTATTGATTTGTAGTTTAATTCCTATTTGGATGGTTTATACAAGGCTTGAGCACGCCTAAGCATCAACATGAAAATATTTCCATCATGGAGAGTGATCATGAGATGGCTGTAAGTGATTATTTTGTTAAATATATCATTTCTTATAATGCAATTTCTATATATTAATGTCTTTACTTCTTATTGTAATAGTTAAAACTTCACCAAGAGCTAAACGGTAGGAGGAGCAGCAGGAGCACTCCTCGAGCACAACAGAAACGAGTGATAGAATTATCGCCATCAGATCACCAAACAAAGGGAAATAATTTATTTCCAGAGCATGTAGAGAAATGAATTTTGATTCTAGATCCCTTTGTTGTATGCCTAGACATGGAAATTTTGTACATATCTTGTATTGGATATATTTGACATTCTATGCCTATATGGAATTTGAGCATAAGCCTATATGGCTATTTTGTAACTATATTTTATACTTATATGGACATAAATTGATGTATGTGTACATGGCTATCTGGTTAATACAAATCTTTTTTATCGATGGTGTCCATATTTTCTCTTTTTGACAATGTCAAAAGCATGGCTGCATATAGATTAGGCAAAAGACTTTTCCTTTTAGATTAGTAATGCATGGAAGTTTCAAAAAGTATCCTTGATATTACAAAAGTATATGTGTTTATACCATAGTAGCAAAAATATTTTGGGGAAAAAATCGGCAAACCAAAAGTATAAGACTTTTTGAAAAAATCGGAAAAAAATTAGATTTGAAAAAAAGGTAAAAAAAAGTAGAACAAGAGATTAAAAAAATTTAATTTTTTTTTAAAGGAATTTCCATAGGATAGAGATATAGAGAGAAAATAAAATAAAGATTTTAACTAATAAATTGTAAAAAATAGATTTGTGTAGTTTATATTCATATCTTTGATTACATTGCATTGCACATATTTCAAACTCAAAGCATTGCTTCACATTGCATAACTAATAATTAGATGTTGATAGATGACAAAATTTCAATTACAATATAGTTTTTACAAAGTCAACCTATGCAGTTATGCAATTACTTCACATTGCATAACTAATAACTAGGAGCAGCTCCCAATTACATTTTCTTGTCATGGCATTCTATGAGACCACATTTCTTTGAGGCATTTTTTCAAACAATTCACTGCCTTGTATATACTACCACATTTTTGATACATGTCTACCAAAGCATTTTGTCAAATAGTTCACTACCTTGTTGCTATGGTTGAAAGCCTAAAACAAGTGCTTTCAAACAAGCTATGGATGCTTCAAAAAAATCTATCAAAAGCGTAATAGTAAGCAATATCATAGACAAGGCAGTGAACTCTTTGAAAAACTGCCTCAAAGAAATGAGGTCTCATGGTGATGGAATGCCATGACAATCAAATGCTTTTTATTTTCATGGCATTCCATCACCATGAGACCTCATCTCTTTGAGGCATGTTTTCAAAGAGTTTGTTTCGTTTTCTATGCTAACACATTTTTCATACATGTCTATCAAAGCATTTTATCAAATAGCTCATTGCCTTGCTACTATGGCTAAAAGCCTAAAATAGGTGATTTCAAACAAGCTATGGATTGTCATGGAATTCCATCATGATGAGACCACATTTCTTTGAGGAATTTTTTAAAACAGTTTGCTACCTTGTCTATGCTACCACATTTTTCATACATGTTTACCAAAGCATTTTATCAATCAGTTCACCTCCTTGCTGCTATGGCTAAAAGCCTAAAATAGGTGCTTCAAAAAAAGCTATGGATGCTTGGAAAAAATCTATCAAAGCATAATAATAAGAAATAGCATAGACAAGCCAACGAACTGTAAAAGCCTCAAAGAAATGTGGTCTCAATGGTGGTGGAATGCCATGACAATCCATAGCAATTTGCTTGTCCTAGCATTCGTCATGCCATTCCATCATCATGAGACCACATTTCTTTGAGGCATTTTTTCAAACATTTTGCTCCCTTGTCTATGCTACCACATTTTTCATACATGTTTACCAAAGAATTTTATCAAATAGTTCACCTCCTTGATGCTATGGCTAAAAGCCTAAAATAAGTGCTTCCAAACAAGCTATGGATGCTTGGAAATAATCTATCAAAGCGTAATAATAAGAAATAGCATAGAAAAGGTAGTGAACTGTTTGAATAAAAGCCTTAAATAAATGTGGTCTCAATGGTGATGGAATGCCATGACAATCCATAGCAATTTTCTTGTCATGGAATTCGTCATGCCATTCCATCACCATGAGACCACATTTCTTTGAGGCATTTTTTGAAATAGTTCGCTGCCTTGTCTATGGTACCACATTTTTCATACGTGTTTACCAAAGCATTTTATCAAATAGTTCACCTCCTTGCTACTATGGCTAAAAGCCTAAAATAGGTGCTTCCAAACAAGCTATGGATGCTTGGAAAAAATCTATCAAAGCATAATAATAAGCAATAGCATAGACAAGGAAACGAAATTTTTGAGTAAAATCTTCAAATAAATGTGGTCTCAATGGTGGTGGAATGCCATGACAATCCATAACAATTTGCTTGTCATGGCATTCGTCATTCCATTCCATCACCATGAGACCACATTTCTTTGAGGCATTTTTTCAAACAGTTTGCTGCCTTTTCTATGCTACCACATTTTTCATACATGTTTACCAAAGCATTTTATCAAATAGTTCACCTCCTTGCTTCTATGGCTAAAATCCTAAAATAGGTTCTTCCAAAAAAGCTATGGATGCTTGGAAAAAATCTATCAAAGCATAATAATAAGAAATAGCATAGACAAGGTAGCGAACTGTTTGAATAAAAGCCTCAAAGAAATGTGGTCTGAATGGTGGTGGAATTCCATGACAATCCATAGAAATTTGCTTGTCATGGCATTCATCATGCCATTCCATCACCATGAGACCACATTTCTTTGAGGCATTTTTTCAAACAATTCGCTACCTTGTCTATGCTACCACATTTTTCATACATGTTTACCAAAGTATCTTATCAAACAGTTCACTTCCTTGCTACCTTGGCTAAAATCCTAAAATAGGTGCTTCAAAACAAGCTATGGATGCTTGGAAAAAATCTATCAAAGCATAGTAATAAGCAATAACATAGACAAGGTAGTGAACTGTTTTGAATAAAAGCCTCAAAGAAATGTTGTCTCAATGGTGGTGGAATGCCATGACAATCCATAGAAATTTGCTTGTCATGGAATTCGTCATGTCATTCCATCACCATGAGACCACATTTCTTTGAGGCATCTTTTCAAACAGTTCACTGCCTTGTCTATGCTACCACATTTTTCATACATGTCTACCAAAGAATTTTATCAAACAATTCACTGCCTTGCTGGTATGGCTAAAATCCTAAAAAAAATACTTTCGAACAAGCTATGGATGCTTGGAAAAACACTATCAAAGCATAATAGTAAGCAACAAGCTATGGTCTCATGTTTTTTTTCACGTGAAATTAAGTGTGATTTTATTCACATTTTTTTGTAGGTTGGTTTTGTTGTTTATTTGATATGTGTTCCTAATTCATACAGGTTGCATATATATATATACATACATATATATATATATATATATATATATATATATATATATATATATATATATATATATATATATATATATATTTACATGTTTTTTGTACCAACGAACCCAAAACGAACTGAACTCCCCTCCAAAAATTTTGGCCAGACCGACGAATCGAACCCCCAAACCTAAGCCTCAAAACCTATTCCAACACTCTTCATTTTTCTTGCACAAACTTAATTGACCACCAAATTATGTTTCCCCTTGACTTTACCCACGTTTACTCCCTCAAACCTCTCTTTTTCATTCAAAACCCCTATTTTCCCAACTAGGGCATGTCATGCCATAACATACTTTTGACCTCCCCTGTCCATGCAGACCTTTTGAACACATCAAACTCCACAATATCACCCTATTTCCAATCTATTGTAAATTATTTTCAAGCAATTTCTTCTTATCACCTCTTCTAGCCTTGCTTTTAAGGGGCCTCAATTTTGAATTTTCAATAGGGGCAGTGTTAGTAATCTCTTCCAATGCCCTTACTAATGTTATTTTCTTATTCCTACTCCCTATCCTACTTACATCAGGCCTATGTCACCGAGACATAGCCTGAGCAATAGGTGGAATGGCCTATTTCAACATACTACACTCAAACCCTTAAGGGATCGATCTGGTTGAACATAGCTTAGAGTGATTCCACGTGTTTGGGTGAGAAGGAAGACCATGTCTAGCATTAACATGCCTATTCAAATGCGTTGGAACAGTCTGTTTGGTCACACGAGTTGCAGAACGAAAGTTGCACCACTTTGCAACTTTCCACTACTTTCATTTGACACTTTTTCCATCAATTAAAATCTGGACACCACAGGAAAACCACTTTGAGATAACAAAAACCAAGAGAGGTTATTGTAGAGGGAATCAGCGTGATCCCATGGGATTAGACGAGAAGTTTCTAAGCATCACGGTGTCCAAGTAACCTCATGTTGAAGTTTGCAGCCATTTTTCCCTTTGGACCCTTAAGGGATCGATCCAGTTGAACATAGCTCGAAGTGATTCCATGTGTTTGGGTGCGAAAGATGACCATTCCTAGTGTAAAAATTCCTATTCAGATGCATTGGAATACTTCATTTGGTTAGACAAGTTGTAGAATGAAAGTTACACCACTTTGCAACTTTCCACTACTTCTATTTGACACTTTTTTCATCAACTGAAACTTCGACACCACAGGAAAACCACTCTGAGATAACGTAAAATGAGAGAGGTTATTGTAGAGAGGCCCAACATGATCCCATAGGATTAGATGAGAATTTTCTAAGCATCACGGTGTCCGAGTAACCTCATGCTGAAGTTTGCAGCCATTTTTCCCTTTAGACCCTTAAGGGATCGATTTGATTAAACGTAGTTCGGAGTGATTCCTCATGTTTGGGTGCGAAAGAGGACCATGCCTAGTGTAAAAATTCCTATTTGGATGAGTTGGAATAGTCCATTTGGTCACACAAGTTGCAAAACGAAAGTTGGATCACTTTGCAACTTTTCATTGCTTCCATTTGACACTTTTTCCATCATATGAAATCTGGACACCATGGCAAAACCACTCTGAGATAACAAAAACCAAGAGATGTTATTGTAGAGGGACCCAATGCAACCCCATTGGATCAGATGAGAAGTTTCTGAGCATCATGGTGTCCAAATAACCTCATGCTAAAGTTTGCAGCCATTTTTCCCTTTGGACCCTTAAGGGATCGATCTGGTTGAACATAGCTTGGAGCGATTCCGTGTGTTTGGGTGTGAAAGACAACCATTCCTAGGATAAAAATTCCTATTCAGATGCATTGGAATAGTCTTTTTGGTCACATGAGTTGCAGAATGAAAGTTGCACCACTTTGCAACTTTCCACTGCTTCCATTTGACATTTTTTTCATCAACTGAAACTTTGACACCACAGAAAAAACACTTCAAGATAATGTAAACCTAGAGAGGTTATTGTAGAGGGGAAAAACTCAATCCCATATGATCAGATGAGAAGTTTCTAAGCATCACGGTGTCCCAGTAACTTCATGTTGAAGTTTGTAGCCATTTTTCCCTTTGGACCCTTAAGGGATTGATCGAGTTGAACATAGTTCAGAGCGATTCTGCGTGTTTGGGTGTAAAAGAGGACCATTTATAGCGTAAAAGTGCCTATTCGAACGCGTTGGAATAGTCCGTTTGGTCACACGAGTTGTAGAATGAAAGTTACACCACTTTGCAACTTTTCATTACTTTCATTTGACACTTTTTTCATCAACTGAAAACTGGACACCATAGGAAAACCACTCCGAGATAATGGAAACTGAGAGAGGTTATTGTAGAGGGACCCAACTTGATCCCATCAGATTAGACGATAATTTTCTAAGCATCACGGTGTGCGAGTAACCTCATGCTAAAGTTTGCAGCTATTTTTCCCTTTAGACCCTTAAGGGATCGATCCAGTTGAACAAAGGGTCTATACTCTAAACTTATCCAAACCTTACCAACTCTTGAGGAAAAAATTCTAAGGTGTCAAAACTTCAAAATCCACAATTAGATCTTAGTTATACCACTGTATAACTAGTAAACCACAAAACCCTCTATTGTAGCCTAAACCCTAGGGGTTTATTGAAAATGATACTTCCAAAGCTAGCCACAACCTATAAATTACTCAAAAAAGTTTGTGATACCCTACACAAGCTCAAAAAATCATAAAATAATGCTTCCCTACACAAAAACAAAATTTAACTCTTCAAAACCACCATTTTTCTTAAAGAAAACTCACTTTTACACACATGGGTTTCACACCCATCTCACTTTCAGACCTCCCCAACACTAACACATCATTCCCAAACCTTAATAATGTTAGTGCAGGCCCATTCCTCAAGTTATAGAGGCTACAGAAAGAGGAATGGGTCAAAAAGCCATTTTTATTGACTCAAAACCTTCAAATGTACAAGTTCAGGCCAGTTTTAGTAAACTGATGATATTCTACTCCTTATTTTCCTTGATGAACAAAGCCTATTGAATGGTGCTCCTGCACCAATCATACATCAACCTTCTTGTCCCTCCTAAAGTTTGGACCACATCCATTACCTCCACATAAAACTCAACATCCTTGGTCTTCTTGGTTCCCATGCCTTGATATGGTTATTCAAATGAAAATGAAGCAAAGTAATCATCTCCTTCTCCTCTGGCTGGAAGAATGTATGCTTAATTTTTTGATACATGATATCAGCTCTCTCATCTACTCTCATGGTTGAATACTAAAATCTAGTATGGTGTGCCTCCATAGTTCCAGTCATCTTTCTTCCTCTTCCACCAAATGCTGGCCCGATCCACACGTCTGCTAGTCTAATTGACTTTGTTTTTGAAATTTTAAGTTTCTCCTGAGTCACTAGTGTTGCTCTATCTACTTTTTCAGACTCTTTCATTGCTATAGATCGTCTCTGGGATTTAATCATTTGTGCCACATGTGGTTGATGTTATTTGAATCCTTGCATCTAAAGGAAATTTCCTCAACATAAATACTCTCTCAAGGTTAACAATCATACATTGACCTTCTTTCCCATATTAAAGTTTGGACCACATCCATTACCTCCACATAAAACTTGACATCGTTGGTCTTCTTGGTTCCCATGCCTTGATATGGTTATGCAAATCAAAATGAAGCAAATTAATCACTTCCTTCTCCATTGGCTGGAAGAATGCATGCTTAATGTTTTGATACATGATATCAACTCTCTCTTCTACTCTCATGGTTGAATATTGAAATCCAATATGGTGGGCCTCCAAAGTTCTAGTCATCTTTCTTCCTCTTCCACAAAATGTTGGCCTTATCCACACATCTGATAGCCTAATTGGGTTTGTCTTTTGAAAGCTAAACTTTCTCCTGAGTCACCAATGTAGCTCTCTCTACCTTTTCAAACTCTTTCATTACTACAAATCATATTTAGGATTTAATCATCTATACCACATGGTTGATGTGCTTTGAATCATCATTAATAGTCTTCAAAATTGGCTACTAGTACAAGTTCATTCTGCTTTCATAATACTTTATAACCATGGAGTTCATCCATTCCTTGATGACATCAAATGAAGATTGAGGATGGCGTCAATGCGAAGTACATCCCGCTTGAAGTCTTTGAAAGCAATAGCCATATCAAATTCCTTTTTCCCAAGTCCTACTCTCTCAAGGTTAACAATCTCAATCTCACTAATAGCGATTACTACTAAGAAAGGTAATTCCACCAAGTCTACCAATCAATTTACCATAAGAATAATAAAATAAGAGGCTTTGAAAAGAACTCCATGAAAACCAAGCTCTCTAAATGGTACATATCAAAGTCTAGTTCAAAATCTTTTAGATGAGGCTGCTCTCATAGCTCTCTTACTTGCTTGACAAAACCTTGAAACTCTGTATTGATTTTATTTTTCCCATCCCTCTCTTGTTGTTCTTCCTCAATTTCATCAAGATCATACATTGACCTTCTTGATCCTTCTAAATTTTGGACCACATCCATTACCTCCACATAAAACTGGGCAATCTTGGTCTTCTTGGTTCCCATGCCTTGATATGCTTATGCAAATGAAAATGAAGCAAAGTAATCATCTCCTTCTCCGTTGGTTGGAATAATGCATGCTTAATGTTTTGATACATGATATCACATCTCTCTTCTACTCTCATGGTTCAATACCAAAATCTAGTATGGTGGGCCTCTAGAGTTCCAGTCATCTTTCTTCCTCTTCCACCAAATGCTAGCTCGATCTAGACATCTGCCAGCCTAATTGACTTTGTTTTTGAAAGTTGAATGGTGCAGGAGCACCCACACCTCACCCTCAATTTGTGATTGTTTGATGGTAAATTGGGAGGATAGTTGGTAAATCTTATTATGTTGAGGTATTTTTGTCTTGAATAAGGTCTAATAGATCAATCTTTTATGTACTTTGGGAATTAGTAGGTTAGGGTTGACAAATGTGCAAAAGAACTCTTGAATTAAATAATTTTTGATATTTCCATAAAGGAAAATTATGTAAAAAGTAGGTGGGAGTGTAGAGAAAGAGTCTACAATTCATGTTATAAGGGTTTCTAAGTGGTCCTAGGCCTTTAGAATATTAAATTTTCATGATAAAGCTTAGTAAGCAAAACAATTCTTAAATAATAAATACTAGTATTTGTAGGCTTAATAAGGGTTTGGTGGTTCAAAGGTAGTTATGGGAATTGAAGGGAGATGATTCTCATTTGAAATATATTAAAAACATCATTCAATCCTGAATGGGGGTTCAATCAATAGTTTTTTTGAAGATTGGTGCTCTTCACAATGCCTAAAATTGTGGAATTTGAACATTTTTCTGAGTTTTCAGTTTCTTTTGTCTGTGTATGGCCTAGTACATGCCTCTTATGAAAATAAATTCATGAAACATTGTGGTGGAAGGTCTTAACCTATATTTCAATCTATTTTGATACACCTTTGGTTATTTTAGTGAAAAGAAAATCCATTTTTCTTTATTCAGCCTGTACAGACCAGCAGGGTTTGAGTTTACTTTAATTTTTGTGATGGAGCCCTTCCTCCTATTGTGGTGAATTGTGACTCAGAGGAAAGGTTTAAAATGTGTTTTTTTCAAGTTTCCTTAACTCTTTTAATAATGGTAAGGCATTTATAGGGTTGGTGATGTTGTTTTAGGTTGGGAATGTCAGATTTTGGCTTGAAATGGAGGAACCGAAGTGACATTTTTGAGATCTACTAAGTGTAAAGGATAGGTGAAGGTTTATTATGTGTGTGCAGACCCTAAAAAAAATTTTTGATGCTATGGTGAGGTTTGGAACGCCTTGGAGTTGTGAGATGCTAAAAACCCTATGTATTTGTTAGAAAATTGAGGGTTTAAATCAATTATGGCTTAGAGGTTGAGTGCTTTTCTAAAACCTATGGAATTGGGAGTTTTGTGACCTATTTGATGACTTTCCAGGAGCTTGTGGAGTTAGAAGAAGTTTAAAGAGCAATTTGTTTGTAAAATAGGGCTAATTTTGTAGCCTTTTTACAAGGCAGTTTGAAGGATCTCCGAGAAATTGCAAAGAAACCTTGTAAGTTTGGCTTGGGAATGGTGTTGGTGGTTTGAGTAGATGCTATATTGATGATGATATGTTCCTTGAGAGGAATTCTCTAAAATTTAAGCCAAATTGTTCAGTTTCAAAGCGTTTTTGTTGGTAATTGTTCCAAGATGGCCAAATGAAATAACAAAGGTTGTTGATTTACTAAAATCTGATTTGTTTGAGTCTTCTCCACCTTGACTCTGCATCAATAAAGTTTCTCCTGAGTCACCAGTGTAGCTCTCTCTACCTTTTCAGACTCTTTCACTGCTACATATCGTCTCTAGGATTTAATCATTTGTACCACATGGTTGATGTGCTTTGAATCCTTGCATATAAAGGAAATTTCATCAACATAAATACTACTACTCTCTAAAGGTTCACAATCTCAATCTCACTAATAGTAAATTTACAACCATATTCAAATATTGACTTAAATAGCCTTCAAGAGGCTTTAAATAGCCTTTACAAATGATTCTACATCTTTCCAATCATGCCTAACTAGATTCTTTTTGTAACTAACATGACTTATTACATTATAAATCAATCGTGGATGTGTTATGACCTTATTCAATTGACAAAACTCATAACACAAAACTAACTTAAAATATTTCTGTGAACCAAATTTGCTCAATAACCTTGGTGCCCCTACACCAAATTTCATTATATTAGTAAATGTCATCACAAGTAAATCTCATTACAATGCCTTAGGTACTCTGTTCTCACAAATATTTTACAATATCACTCATACATTCGAGATTCTCTTATAATGTCTACATCATAGGTTCTCATTTAGAGGTTAACTTCAAATGAGAAACTTGAGATTCCCTCACAAAGCTTCACATACTCTTTTATAATGGCTTGAAATCAAAATTGAGATTTGTCAAGATCATCAAAATAAGGATGTTGCATTGCTTTTTTGGCTGAGATTCTCTTCGATGGCTCCAAAATCAACATTTTCTGCAAGGAGAGACCAATCAATTTTTACTAGTTTAGTTATAGATAGGCAAAGTAAAAGAATAAAAAGAAACAACTCATGTCCAAAATGGAAATGAAATGAAAATAGATGGAAGGCACTTACAGATAGGCATGGCAGTCTGTCAACTTAGTCACTCCTACTCATACATCTACACTATGAGTTTCAAGATACCTATTGCACACAACACCTCTCATGAATCTAGAATATCTTGAAATTCAAGATCTCCTATAATGTCTACATCATATGTGCTCACGATAAGGTTAACTTCAAATGAATAACTTGAAATTCCCTCACCAAGCTTCGCACACACTTTTGTAATGGCTAAAAATCATAATTGAGATTTGGCTTCATAATCAAAATAGGGATGTTGCATTGCTTTTATGCCTGAGATTCTCTTGGATGGCTCATAAATCTACATTTTTTGCAAGTGGACACCATTCAATGTTTATTGGGTTACTTACAGATACACAAAGTAAAATAAGACATGATAGCATTGGCATCAAACAAATTAACATGGATACAAGTATAAATTAATAAGAACCATTGTGCATATACTTACAAATTGATCTAATGAACCATCTGGATCTTCTCAACTCTTTATTTTGTCAAGTATTGCCTCATGGTCAAACTCACAGACCTTCCACAAGGTCTTGTTCAAATTTTTTCCCCCATATTTTCTCAAATGAACATTGGATGCCACAACAAGGTTCGAGTAATGAAGAATATTACGATGCGTGTCAAAGTCATAAAACAACCAATGTTTAACACTCTTATGTGGGTACCTTCTAAGCCACGTTCCAGTAACAACAACTGAGCCTGCAGGGTATTCGATGTTTTCTCCATCTATAATTGGGGCTTCCAATTTCTTTTTAGTCTCAACACAATGACACAAGTAATATTTTGTTCCCTCTTTGTTTTCTTCATATGAAATAATTGCATAAACATGCCTTGCATTGATATGTGCATAAAATCATTCAAAATTAGTCAACATTATGAATACAATAAAACGTAAGATAACAATATGGAATTTGAAAAACTAAGCAAGTAGATATATTACCTGGTTGAACTAGATTTGATATGTGGTAAAAGTCGACCAATGATTTCGTCTATGTTAGTTCCAATACTGTCAGAGGGCGATATGTGTGAAGTGGGGTAAGATAACTTGTCAACCATTTGTCAACCCACTCCCCTAACTCACAATCATTCCAAGATTGCATTGTATATGATGAACAAAAGTATGCCATATTACATGTATTGATACATGATGAGCTTGCATTTGAGCTAAGGAAAGAGTGTAGCTCACTCAATCTTGTTAGTGTACAACAATCCTCATATGGTGCAATGTTAGTATCATCCATCAACCAAAAAAATCTATGAACTAAAGACGTACCTTCATTACCTGGACCCATCAAAGCATTACACCACTCGACGATTGAACTTGCATATGTCAACTTTGCATTGTCTTTATACTTTAACTCTTTTCATGCTAATGCTCTTTTCACGCATGCTCCTACACCATCATGCTCCCCCTTTCCATGCCTGGCCTCACAAAAGTTCCACATATGCTGAACACCTGTAGTGAGATGCATCCTACACAACCAACATAAAATGCGCATGTTCTTGAACTATGTTGCATAGTTATCCAACCAAATTATATGTCACCGTATGCTATGCCCCTTTGAGCCAAATCACTATAGAACATTTGGAAGCAACCATGCATGAGCTCTGGAGAATGTGTGTGATCATCACTAATATAAAAGTGATACACCCTCAATACCTTCCTTTGGTCCTCTGTACTATCAGCTGCATGAATGAATGCTATGTGCACAAATATTGAAACCTGTGTGGAGTTGTAATACTGTGACTGCACCTCACACTGTGGTTTTATAGTGTAGTTCTCTACAAAGTCAACCACTGATACTATGCTACCAACTAGAAAGGTGTCCTTGCATAGCTTGAATTGTGTGTCCAACCATCAGGCTCTATGGGTATGCCTTGCATACTCATACACTAGATTCTCATGAAACATGGACATAAACTGATACACTGGAATCTTCTCAATAACCAAATCACACCTTTTTGCTTGAGACCCATCTTTTGTAGCGTATGCCACTGTTTTATACTTCCTGAAATATACTAGTTTATGCCCCACCTCATCTGTGCTTTCCATATGTTGACAAACTCACATTCATTGCAAGCCACCACAACGTTCGCATGAACCATCCAAGCATGTTCTCCTGTAGAATATTTTTCCATCCTCTATTTGACATAATTTTTTTGATAGGAACTCTCTTTAAGATTTTGGTGGGGCTTCTATGCCACAATCCTACAAAACATCATTATTATGCAAATATAAACATATAGAACGATAAACATCATAATGGTTAGTGAATTCAATATGTAGTCTACAGCAACAAGTAGTGCGTGTGTGATTTATCTTGACATAAAAAGGTTTAAGCATTTCAAAGAATCTTTGAGAAATATTAATTTTAGGATAAGCATTCTGAAATTTATGAAAAAATTGGGTTTGATTCGTATCCAAAAAATGCTTTGGATGTGGCTCATGGTTTCGACTACCGATTTTCCTTCTTACAACATCCCTTTCATTCAGAGATGGCCTTGAATTATTCTTCCAATAATCTTCAATTAGTGTTCTCAATGCTTCAACAAATTTTCTATCTTTATGTGGCAGTCTTCCCGAGAATGCCCATAATTCATTTGAATCGGTTCCCTCAACTCTTTGCGGCCTTTGAATGACTCTTGATCAAGTTTTTCTACTAATTCCCATTTGTTCACTTGTCTTTTTAATGAGACAAGATCTCTTTGTTTGATAGCTTACCAAAGTCGATGTAATGACATGTTTGGTGACATTACTATCCTTTGAGCGTGATGTCTTACCCACCCTCTCATAAGCATCCATTAGATTCTTCACAATAGTGTTTTCACTTGATGCATTCGATGTTCTCAACCCAAGAGTCTTCATGATGTTTCTATACTTTAAACCCCGCATCATTTGAAAAAATAGTTGACATCTTTTGGTCTCATTTAGCCTTTCAAAGAAAATTTTTCAAATCTTATCAGCATATCTTCTACAAGTGCGTTCTGGAATCTTACCTTCCATGTGCTACAAAATATCCTCATCAATATTAATCAAAAACTTTGGCTTTCTACGCAAAATTCTAGGTGGTGTTCTCTTAGGTACATACATCTCAACATTAGCAATTTCATCAATATTTGATTGAGGTGGGCTAGATTGCGTACCTTCGATAGAGGGTGGAATAGAATACATACCTTGAGGTTCACATGGGGATGATGGCATACCTTGTTCATCAAATCTGAGTGATGATGTACTCTC
The DNA here is from genome assembly GCA_007258455.2 of Sequoia sempervirens. NCBI lineage: Eukaryota > Viridiplantae > Streptophyta > Pinopsida > Cupressales > Cupressaceae > Sequoia > Sequoia sempervirens. The sequence goes on from VDFB02085624.1 coordinate 27,220, forward strand.
AACTTTAGATGTGGTGGATGGTGTCCAACCATACTCACTTGTGGTAGATGGTGTCCCTCCATATTCGCTTGTGCTTAATGGTGTCCCCTTGTATTCACTTGCGGTAGAGGGTGTGTCTCCAACTATGGTATTTGCATCTCCCCTAGCACGACTCTTTTGCATTCATGCCCTTTGTGCTGCCAATTTATTTTCTCTTTTTGATGGTTGAGGTTCCTCTTCAACTGGCTTGTTTTCGTCAATCGTTCCCAATATTTTCTTTTCACGATATTCCCTCATCCATTTTTTCTCTTTATCTCTGAAGGATTGGAGCTGATCATCTGTTAGTTTTTTCCTTTTAACAGTTCGTTTCTTTGGCATGATGAATAATTTAACTTGTGCAAAAAGTGCTAAGTCAAGTCAAATTAACTAATAGTGAAGGGTTGTAAAAGTCTATTAAAGAGGGAGACCAACGGTCACCTCTTTCAAATCTTAGTTTTCGAAGTTGAAGTGGTTTGTTTTCGAGTATGATATTGTGAAAAATGGAATCAAGATCAAGCTAACCCCATTGTAGGGAGATGACAAGGAACAAGACAAAATGGCAAGGATAGTGATGATGGGAAGGAAGGAGTTCCTCAAGCATGAGGAAGATAAACATGGTGAAGGTGCAGCTACTTACACAAAGAAAAGAGTTGAGGTAGCAAAAGTAGACAAAGGAGTAATGTTAGAAAGTAAAAAGGATGGAGAAATAGTGATAAGAGAAAGGGAATCATTTATACAGGATCTAGACATGTTTGCAAAGTAGGTTGGAGACAAGAAAAGGACTGATTTCAATCAAGAAAAGGTAGGAACAAGTGTAGGACAGTCTAATACTGTCAAAATAGAGGTATGCAAACCTAATGAAAAGAAATTTGAGGTGAAGAACCTTGGGGGAGAGACCCTAATTTAAGGAAAAGGCAAGATAAGTGGAGACAAGATGGAGAAGAGGCGAGAATGGCCTAGTAAGGTCATGGTGGAAGAGATGGATTGTCCAATGAAAGGGAAAGATGGAAAGCAACAGACTGGTGACAAAGAAGATGGAAGGCCACATGATGAGAAGGTCTCAGAGGAAAAGGGAAAGAAGGAAGAGGTAAAAGAGTGTGGATGGATTGAGGAAATCCATTAAGGGCTTGTCAAGAATAAAGAAATTATGATAGGGGCAGTGTTGTATCCCCTGTAGATAAAGAGAGACAAGGAGTAGACAAGCATTGTAGAAATAGTGACATTTAAATCAGAAGATACAGAGGTAAAGGCAGATTTGATTCAAAGTCTAGATGAAAAAAACCCATGTATGAGGCAAGAAAAATAAGACAAGAAAAAAAGTTTGATGCAAGTCATAAAAATGGAAGTTGCAAAGAGCCTACATAAAAGGCCAGTGGAAGAATGTATGATAGTTGAGGATAAAGATAAGTGTGTGGAAAGCATGGTAGATGTAGTAAGTGGTCCACTAAAGGGACAAGAAGATAAAGAGCATGAAAATATAGTGTTGGAAAAGAGTTTAGTGGAGGATAAGAGATTAGAGGATGTGATGCATCAAGTGGAATGGAAAAAAGCAAAGGAAAGGTTTGAGATAGAGTTTGTAGAAGGTGCAGTCACCATAAAAGGTGAAATTGAAAATACAAAATGATTGAAGGACTCAAAGATGGAAGAGACTAAGGAAGCGATGTTGATAAGGTTGGCGAAGTGAAGGCTAGAGGAAAGGTGAGAGTGGGATCTCTAAATGAAATGGAGAAGAAAGCAAAAGATGAGGCTAGGATAGTGGATGGTCCTAGATGGGTAAGAGTACTGATGTGGAAATTGTATGTAGTTGTGGCAATGGTTCCTAGATGGGAGAACCTGAAGTAGATGGTGAAGAGGATGGATAAGAGGAAAAGAGTGAAGGGAGTGCTTTATTACTTCCTTGTTTTGATGATCATGTTGATGGAGGTGAAGCCAAGGTTGAAAATAAAAGAAGAAGGACAAAGAGTGGAATGTTTGGAAGTAAGTGACACCATGGAACAAGTTAGGAGCAATTAGATGCAGCCATGGATGATAGGACAGAGAAGGAAGGTGCAAGTTCAAGGTGATCAGTCAAGAGAGGAATTGTTTTGCAAGGACAAGGCCAATCCTAAGGTGAAGATGAAGTTAAGAGGGAGCAATGGAAGGAACAAGGAGGATCATCACAGATTTGTTGCAGGTCAAGGTGTTGCAAAATTCCAAGAGACTTGGAAAGCTTTCATGGCTGGATGTATGGTGCAGGAGCACCAAGGACAGCTAGGACCATTAGATGGTCAAGTGATGAATTGTTTCTTTGTAATCATGAGTGTGATGTAATAAGGTCTCAAAAGACCATTAGGAAGTGTTTTGAGTCATGTTAGGTTGACAGGTTTATGAAGTTTCCATGTCTTGGCAAATGTTGTCAATATGATGGAATGAACCCTTCAATGGCATAAAAATGAAAATACCTATAAGATGGAAATGTAAAGGTAAAATTAGTGTGATGAGGCCATCATAAGGCCATTAGAATAGGTTGAAAGTCAGTTTTAGTGTCAAAAAGTGAAAAAAATTGCAAAAAAAAGAAAAAATGCAAAGTTGCACTAAAAAGGGAATTAAAAGGTCAAGTTGGTAAAGGGAAGTTGTAAGGTGGTTTTAGGTGGTTTTAGAGGTTGGATTTCATTTAAAAAAGGCCATGTAAACATTGGAGGGAGGTTGGCATGACTCCATTTGAAAATTTGAATAAAATCTTTTGTTGTTTCCACGTTTTTCCCTATTTTTCTAAACTTTATTGGCAATAAAAAGTCTGTACAGTGAATATTGTGGCATGAAATGAATTGGGAATGATAGTGGAGTGAGTCTACTATGATTTCCATTAGATTGGAGGTTTAACCATTTAATTTTGTGGGTTTTAGAGTAGATTTTCAAAGACTGCCCGTGTAACTCAGAAATTAAGGGTTTGAGAGTACAAAGAATGCAAGCTTGATCCATTCCACCTTCTTTAGGTATTGTAACTCAGTGGAATGGATCATAATAGGTGGGGTTAAATTTTTGGGGGTCAATTTTGTGCAGGTGTGTTCATTTGAGTGAGTAGGAGTGATGCCTAGGGCTGGAAAAGTCAAATTTCCTTGTGAATTTGAAGGCTAGATGGTGGGGTTTGTCAAAATGATGAACTTGTTGATCTAATGAACTTTTAAGTTTGTGCAGGGTATTTGGAAGGTGTTTGATGCTTTGTGGGGGTCTGGAAAGGCTTGGGTATATGACTTTCAATAAACCCTTGGGTTTTAGCATGTAAAAGGAGTGTTTGGTGAGACAACACTTTAGAATGTTTGTGTCTGGGAACTAACCATGGATTTTTTTGTTTTAGAACATATCAAATGACTGTCCATTGGTTTGGAGTAAAAAAAGAGTCTTTAAGAGGGACCTCCTTTGTAAAATAGGGCTAATCTAGTAGCCTTTGGGCAGGGTAACCTATTGAAACTCCATACTGTTGCAAGGGAACCTTATGTGATTTGTTGGGAATTATACTTGGGGTCTGAGTGGATGCTAAATGGATGATGTGTTGGACCTTTTATGGCTTTCTCTAAAAGATAGGTCCATTGGATGAATTTTGAGACCTAGAAAGCAAAGGATATTGTTTTGGGCAGTTTGGGAGAATGCATTTTTGAAGGTTGTTTCTTTTCATGCATTTGATCAAATTGGGTTGGTTGTTGTGTTGCTCCACCTTGTCTACATCAGTATTTGATATGTTGAATAACTCTAAAATGGGTGCTTGAATCCATGTTTTATTTCTCAGGTGTTTTGGAAAGATTTAGACAAAAGGCTGAAAACAAGTTTCCCAATACTACAAGGAAGGCTAGTGTTAAAAGGTGAGTTTTTGAAGGTTATGATGAATCTGAATTTGAGATTGCATTTAAATGGCTAAATTGTCATCATTGGCATGTTGAGAAACTTTTTCAAGGCCTTGGTGGAGGTTTGGTGTTGTTTTGCAAATTTGAAGGGTTGAGACCCTTGAGGGTGAATTGATGCTTGGAAGATTGAAGGTGTTTTCAAGAAGAGTTCATTATTTGTTTGAATTGACATTAGGTTGTTATGAGTTAATCTTCACCTTGGCTTTGCATCAAGAAGGCCTTGGAGTTTTGAAATATAGAAAACCCTAGATATTTATGAGCAAATTGAGGGTTTTTGTATTAGAAACCTATTTGAGCATGCATTAGGAGTATATTCCAATTTTTTAGAGACATGTATGGAAAATTTGGTAGCATAGACAAGGAAATCAGCTAGTTTGTATAACTGTTTGACAAAATACCTCAATGAAATCTTTGGAAGCATACACAAAGAAATTCAATTTTGTTAAATTTAACAAAATTCGTCAAAGAGATGTGGTTTAAAAATGTAATAGGAAAGTGTATAGAATTGTGTAATTTAAAATGTCCATTGACAATCTAAGGTTGTAACATGACAAACAAACAATTTGATCAACATGGAATAAGAAAAACAACAAAAATGAAAGCAAGCCATAATAGAATGAAAGAAAATGTACAAAGACTTCACATAAAAAAAATCAAAGTTTCAAATGGAGGAGTTCTACCCAATTATGTAGCCTTTGCTTCTTTCCTCAAATTCCTCAAAAATTTGACTTTTTCAAAAGCTTGTTCCCATCCAAACTTCAATTGTATATCAGTTATCACTGTAATTCAAACTTGAATTCATATTATATGCCTTTCAACATGAAAACTCTGCTATTTCATGCAAAGGTGATGGAAATATCATGAAAAAGGTGGTGGAATCTAAAAATCATGCATGCACACTTCACTCAATCACCAAAAAGCTACTTTTTATCGAAGCACACGTCGAACCAGGAGAATATGCAGAATGTGGGCTGACATCATGGGTATATTGTGTTTTTTTACCATTTTTAGTGCAATACAAAATGTGCTCGTGTTATAACATGAGCACGATATTTCTTGCTAAATGGTCATCTCTCTATTTATTAATA
>VDFB02085625.1:0-18551 GCA_007258455.2 Sequoia sempervirens
TAGATCAAACTCATTGGTCCCCATGTTCCATGAGTAGTGGTTCACAAGAACCCATCTCTCATGATAATGAATGGTCCACTTAGCACTCATTACACCTAGGTGATGCTCACAAAGGTTGACCTTCTCAAGATGCTCACAAGAGCCCCTTTACCTTTTATTTTTATTTGGTCTCTATTTTTTTACCACTAGGGGATGTGACAAAACATTGAGAAATAGGCCTTGCGGGTTCAACTTTTGATTCTATTGCACATTGTTTGAGAGCTTATAAGGTGGCTTGTCCTGTGAAGAGTCAAGCTTTGGGACGCTAGGCTTAAGTCTTGATTCCTCTTGATTTAAAAAAAAAACATTGAGAAATAAAACCATTTTCATTTTGTGCTTCATTTGGCTTGACATGGCAGAGGGGGAGTGCGGGGCGGTGTGGGGGGGTGGGGGAGGGGGGTTGTGTGTTTTTTTGTAAGAAATGGTTTTAGGTGGGTTTAGGCATAGAATCAAATTGAAGATATGAAGGGAGATTAAGAGTGATTATTAGGTTATGCTTAGGGTTCAATTAGGGTTACAATTAGAATTAAGGTTTTCATTAAAATTAGGGTTAGTATTATAATTAAGATTATGAATAAGGTTAGAATTATGATTAGGATTAGAATTATAATAAGGTTTAGAGTTAGAAGTAGGATAAGGTTTAGGATTATAGTTAGATTTTGTGTTGAAAAAAACCCTAACCCTAACCCTAATTCTTAAGCTAACACTAATTCTAAGTGTAACTCAAACCTTAAACCTACCCTAACCCCAACCCTAAAACTAACACTAATTCTAACTCTAACTATAATCCTAATTCTTACCCAAACCTTAATCCTAACCCTAACCCTAACATTAACCCTAATTTAATCTTTAATCATAACCCTAACCCTAACCCTAACCCTAACCCTGACTCTATCCCTAATTGTAACCCTTACCCTATTCCTCATCCTAACCATAACCATAATTGTAATTGTAATCCTAATCGTAATCATAACCCTAATTGTAACCCAAACCCTAACATTAACCCTAACCCAAACCCTAATCTTAACCTTAGATTTAATTCCAAACCTAACCCAAACCCTAACTCTATTTATATCTCTAACCATAACCCTAATCCTAACATTAATGTTAACCCTAACTTGAACCCTAATCCTATCCCCAACCCTAACTCTAATTTTGACCCTGACCCTAACCCTAACCTTATCTCTAATTATAACCTTAACCTTAACCCAAACCCTAACCCTATTTATTTCTCTAACCCTAATCCTAACCCTGATTTTGACCTTAACCCTAATCTTATCCCTAATCCTAACTCTAATGTTAACCCTAACCCTAACCTTATTCCTACCACAACCATAAGTATATCTATAATCCTAACCCTAACTCTAACCCTAATTCATTTAATGTCTTACAAGTTGTGTTGTGAATGCTACTAGCATATATATATATTCTTCTGGAGGTACCTATTGCACTTTTATGTGAGAAATTGATTTAAAAATAGGCACCTTGAAAAGGATATCTCTTGATGTATTTTATATATGTTATTAAATATGTATATATATATATATATATATATATATATATATATGCTAGTTTTTATTTGGTCTCTCTTTTTACCACTAGGGGATGTGACACAACATTGGGAAATAGGGCTTGTGGGTTCAACTTCTAATTCTCTTGCACATTGTTTGAGAAATAAAACCATTTTCATTTTGTGCTTCCTTTGGCTTGACATGGGGGGTTGTGTGTTTTTTGTAGGAAATGGTACTAGGTGCGCTTAGGCATAGAATCAAATTGAAAAAATGATGGGAATTAAGAGTAATGATTAGATTTATGGTTAGAATGTTGAAGTCAAAGGATCTTAACATATATTTTGTTCAACCAATATTTGTTAATGATGTGTGTCAAATTATTAAAATATGAGATACTAAAATTTTGATCATGGTTTTAAAAATAAAATGCATGACCTAATGTTTAAAAGAATCTCAAATATGACTAAAATTATGTGAAATGTTAACAATAGATAACCATCATGCAAGAAAAAGACACTATTCATTTTTTTTATGGACATAACACTAACTATTGAGATCCTCCTTACAAGAGTACTAGTCACCATATCAAATGATCACTTATGAACCATTATTCATAGAATAAGCTATCCCAAATTCATATTAATACCAAGAATCCAAAAAATAAGTTTAAACTATCAAATATAAAGTCATCTTCAAATTTAGAATCTTGAAGAGTGCAAATTGGAAGTAAATAATTATGAAGTTGTCTCCAATCATTATGAAGAATCAAATGGAATTCAGAAGACAAAAGAAAATTAGTTAAAAAAAGAAAAAAGAAGAAAAGAAAAAAAGGCAAAAAGAATTGTTCGCAGGATAAAATAAAAACTCCCTATGGAAAGGTAAGATCTGAATTGGATAATCCAGTCATGTAACATCTATTTCAAAAAACTAAAACTCACTAATGGCTTCCACTCACCCCTTTAATGCAGGAAAACTGAATATAAACTCTTCAGAAGACAGAAGAAAGAAAAAAAAGATGACAAGGGGAGTTTTGTGGTGACCCAAACATCTAAGGGATTCTAGCAACAAATTCCTTATGTGACAAATTCACCATCTGCAAATCCACCCATCAATAAACTCATCGGTTTACGAATTTGTCCAATATGCATCAGGAGAAAAAAATCATAAAAATTGTCCTGTCAAAACAGTAGAAGAGAGCTCAATCCCACAAACTAAAAGCTATGGCATTCTACTTTCTGACTATTAAAGTTACAAAGTAGTTTGAGTTGTCTGTGTGGATTGCATATACTGGTAGAAGCAAAAAAATGCTCATCGATCTTGCAAGATCATCTAGAATTGCAAGATTTATCACATATCTGCAAGTAATCAAAATTTTGTAGCCAAAATGATTTCCGTACCCGAAAATGTCAAGTGACCTCAGAGAAGTAACAATCCCAGCTTTTACCCAGCTACAATTCTAGCTTGTTTTTAGAATTCTGAGAGGTACAGTTTTCTATTAAAAGTACTGTAAAAATATTATATTTTTAATTTATAAATTTAAGAGTAACATTATATGATATATATAAGAAGGTCTGTTAGACTTTTTGGGAAGGGATTTTGATCGTAGATGGCTGTCACAATTGTCATAAGGATCACAGTATTAGAATTTGTCTAAAATTGTAATATCCAGGTTATGAAGAGTCTTCAATATTGCTGAAGATACAATACAATCTGTAAACTTTATTTATATATATTAATATATGAACTACATGCTCTTACCTGAAAAAACATTATATCATATATATTGGCATTCACAACAAATAATGGCATTAGTTTATGGATGACATGACACACTTTGCTTCCATAAAGAAATCAAACCAGTACAAAAGTTTGTCCTCTAGAGTCCTTTGCTTAAATCCTTTCAGGCTAAATAATTGAACACATTAAAATCATATCTATCCCGTTCCAGATACTCATATGAAATCAGATGTTCTATCCTCAACTTTATTTGTTTGCAATCCGGCTGCATGTCACAAATTTGTCAGTGACTAAATGCAAAAATAGCTCTACTTATTGAAGTAACAAACAACAAATATAGCTTACCTTGAATTTGTGTTTGAGTTCTTCAATACACTGGCTCTGTAGCTGCGGAAAAGATAATCTTTTTTTAGTCTTCATGATGCGAACTATTGCGGCATCTATTGCAGCATTTCTTGTTTTAGTGATCATTGCAGCATTTCCTGTTATAGTGGTCATCTCTTCATTGACTTTCCTCTCATCACCATGGGGAAGTGGAATCTGCAATTCAAGATGACACATTTAGTACACATCAATTGTTTGTATAAGAATGTATGATGTTAACTAGGTCCAAATGGAAGCCATTACCTTTATTCTTCTACTTTTAATTTTGTCTGCAAACATTGAATTGAACTCAAAATAGTCAGTAGGTGCTATATTTTGTGTGTTTGGATCCTTGATAAGAACTTTGTACCCGGCACATGCAAGTGAATGTAACACTCTCCTTACATCGTCATCTTCCAAATTCAGTTGAGATTTGATTTCACCAAAACTAAGTTTTTCAGATTCATTGAACATCATTAGTAAAGCGGCCTGCAGATGATTCCATAACAGTTTCTTAGTCAATTTCAAATAAATATTTGGGACCAACTTTGTTTACTTGTCACAAATGACAATTGGCTACTCACCTGGTAAGTTGATAATACCAGCTCTATTGTCCGGGCATTAAACCTGCCTTCCACAGTGCAGGTCCCTAGAGAATACATCCATGTAAGTTTGCGCTTGCTATTTAACTTAGAATAGAACTGTTTGAACACATCCATACATTTAGCCTGCATCAAAAAGGTAAGAATAAACAATTAAGACTAAATGTGTATTTTTTGATAAAGAAATTACAAAGCAGTAACAAATAAGTTTTACCAGTTCAATAGGAAGATGGATATTAGGGTTCTTGTAGGTTGGCCAAGTTACAGTACTAAGGACAGTAACATTCAAATCTAATCCAATATGAATGTCTTCTCCGTTAAGATGTGCCACAAATTTATTTTGGACATCCTTTGCTAGAGATAAGTCCTTAACCTGGTATGGACGACAATGACTTCAGAGTTCAGTGAAATAGAACACAGTAAAAGAGAAGAGGAAGCAATGCGATGCACATTCATAATACATAAGAATCGATCAATGAAAAGGCACAGTGGCATACCATGCCCTCCATCTTTTCTGTAAATTGCGTCCCATGTAGCTGCTTCAATTTCGTCAACATGCTCTGTTCATTAAAAACATTTGGACTTCTAGACAACAATCTAGAAGCAAGTTTTATCCTGGAGTATTCAATGCAGTAGAATTCTTTGAGCTAACGCTTAATGGGGATAACGAAATTTTTAATGTCAATAGCCACGACCCTGTCTTTTAGTTTCATCTTCCAGTGAAATGCATTTATAGTTCATATCAGTATAACTATGAAGACAGGGAAATATTACCTGTAGTTCTCTGCAAATGCATGTTTATTCTCAATGTATGAAAGAATGTTCGCCACCTGCATTTTATAAACATGTAATTCATTTTAGGAATTATTATTTTAGTAAAATCCCCTTCAGTAACAACTTTAAACAAAATTTAAGCGTGCCAGAGTTCAACCAGCTTACTATCATCAATTTTATTGATACAAATTGTCTGATGTTGGGTGTAAATATCAGAGACACCTGAAACAGGTCCCAAATGTAATATTGTTTCCCAGCAGTCCAAATTGTATGCATGGTGTTTGGTTGGAGTATATGATCAAAAACCTAGTCTGTTTATAGGTGCCTATTTAGGGAATCTCTTTGTAATTGTGTTTGCAAGAACTTCACTCTTTTAAAAAATAACAATAATAAATTAAAGATGTAAAATTTTCACAATTCATGATAGTAGTTTTGCATTTGATTTCTCTTCTTATGTTATTTAATTCTTCATTTTTTTTCATTCTGATGAATAGATCATAGAATGTGATTCAAATATAAATTTTAAGTCCACCAAAATTTCAAAATTCTAATTTCTAGATGCACAAAAATTTTCTGTCCATTAGTTAGAATCAGCTGAACAAATAGTTTCTGGTACAAATATACCATAAAAATTTATGTTCATGAAAGTGAGCATGGACAATCATATGAACCTACGTTTTCAAGTTCATGATCAATAGCCTCATTACTTAATTCGGCAGTATTGTCCTTCCCAGTATTGCCCTTCTTTAGTACGTTATCAGAAAATGCAGAGAGCAATTCTGCAGTCAAACGTCCTGCAACTTCTTTGTTGCAGAAGGTCTGAAATGCCCCATCTAGACTCTGTAAACAAGAATTTTAAAATCAAATTATATCTTTTTTTTTAGAAGATAATCTAAAGCACTGAGAATAACAAACAAAACCAAATTTATTAAATACCTCTCGGAAAAGCTTATGATTCTGAAAGCACTCCAAAACAATTCCCTCGTACTTGACATGCATTTCAATAATCTTTCGTACAAATTCCTGATAACCATTACAGCATGAAGAAAACGAGAATAAATAATCATCAGATTCTCTTTAAAACTGTCCAAAAACAAACTTACTATCAATTAATTAATCATTAAAAGTTGCATGGAGATGGTGATTTGAAGAGGAGTTCCTACACGCTCACAATAACCTAAATCGCTTTGGTGACTAACAATGAAAAATCACATTTAAACCTTAAAATTTCAATACAGTATTTCTATGAAATAGGAAAACATGGACAATGGTTGCAGGTTCAAGTCCCAATTTAACAGGTGTGTCTAGAATAAAGAGCCTTTAGGACACAGCCAGAGAGTTACAATACCAGCTCCCCTGACGTTCTCCCAAAGAGGGCTGTTCGAAGGGCTGAGGATTGTCTGTGTAAATAAATTAAAAAAAATTTCAATATGAACACAAAAAGCTTCTTTAATCATTGATAAGTAGGAGGTATTTTTCCACAGCGAGTCAAATTATGATATTGCTAAGTGGACCATTCGATATCATGAGAGATGGGTTCTTGTTGAACCACTACTCATGAAACCTGGGTCAATGAGTTTGACTCGAAACTACACGGTTGAATCCTGATAGCAGAAGCACCTCTGTGAGCATCACCTAGATGCAATGAGTGCTAAGTGGACCATTCGATATCATGAGAGATGGGTTCTTGTTGAACCACTACTCATGAAACATGGGTCAATGAGTTTGACTCGAAACTACACGGTTGAATCCTGATAGCAATATCATCATTCTTTAATCATGTTTGCTTCCTATTGTATATATCATAAACCACAGTATCAGAGCAGAACACGGGGCATGATGAAGAAAGCTAATGGAAACCAGAAACATGGAAATGAAAGAAGACACACTATGACAATTACAAGAGTAGAGGAAAATTTTCATTTGGCCCAGAAGCTGGCACGAAGAATGTTGGACTACATTTTAAGTGTGGTACCATCAGTATTCAAGAGCAGTAATTTATTCCTGAAAGATGTTGCACAAGATAGTCCTTTGTCTCCCATCAGTGCAATACGGTGAACTATATAAGTGAGGACAGAACTTTACCTGCTCTGGATTTTCACTGGCATCTCTTTTCTCTTCCTGAAGAAAATGTAAAGTCATGTAAGTTTGCATAAAACGTGTCACAGAATCAGACATACTTGCAACTAAAATGCATTACAGCTTAACACTAAATTCACACTAGTTGATAGGGATAAAATCTGAACTTAATCGGAGTTATGTTTTAACAATTATAAGCAACTCGATTTCACATAAGAACTAGAAACATCATTACTTTCTTAGTCATTGCATCTTCTGCGTGTTCAACAAGCGCTGTTCCTTCTTGCATCACAAACTGCAGAATACAAGAAGGCCAGTTAGAAAGTCTTTGCATTGGGCAGGATGTCTAAATATAATAATAGGCAGTCCACAAACATGCTACAAAAGAGAAGAACCTCTCTAAAAATATTTGCGATTGGATCCAAGCTTTTGTTTACTTTGTCGAACAGTCTAAACATCCTTGAAAGATCATCTTTCTGTAACAGAAACCAAATCACTGGCACAGTTCAATATAAATTGCTGTCATAAAGGAACAAGTATCATATCCTGGAAAAAGACAGAGTTAGGCACTAAGTTAAATCTATACCTTGTTGTCCCTAAGCAAGGCGCAGAGAACTGAATCCTTTTCCAGAATTTGATTCTTACAATGAGCCAGTAATACATGTTGTAGTACCTGGCAAACAAAAGAAAAGGACAAGATTGGAACAAATGACTTCTATGTTAGACAATTATCACATGCCTCACCGAAAATTTGTTTTGGTAAAGATGACGAAACACAGACAAATGCCAGAGAAACAACAAATGTTCACCTCTAACAATTCATTTTCTCTACCGGCATCCAAAAAATGGAAAGCTCTGTCCTCCTCAAGTTTTAAAGTTTCTTCAACCTGTAATACAAGAGAATGTATATCAGAAACACTATAAAAACGAACATGTAAGCTGCTGGATATGTTCCTTCAATGATTTTTAAACTACAAAAAACTAAATCCACAATTACCTTCAACAAATATTCTGGCCAAGGATACTCTCTAATCCATGATGCGGCCTTTCGAGTGTAGTAACGTTTAGAATCTTGCACCATGAACCATTCAAAATCATTCTTATAGTCATCCATCTTACCCATTCCAGTCTCCACAAACATGCCCACAACATTTTTCAATAAAGATCGGTCAATTTGTTCTCCCTCACGCTCTTTTTCAATCTGAGACAAACAATACCATTTTCATGTTGCATCCAGTATATAATATTTTTGCTTAAAGTATGTATTTTTGCTTAAACAACATACTTTAAGTTTTGATTTGTTCAGATGATTCATCTGAAATCATACTAATAAATAGAATTTACTGAAAAATGTAAGTCTAATATTTTCGCTTAAACAATATACTTGAAGTTTTGAATTGTCCAGATGATTCATCCGAAATCATACTAATAAATAGAACTTACTGAAAAATGTTAATCTGATTTCAGATAAATGATCTAAACAAATCAAAACTTAAAATATACTATTTAAACTTAACTCTGAGCATATTAGAATTAGCAACATTTTTGAAATAACAAAATTTAACTCTTTTAGAAAGAAAAAGAATTAAATGAGAATGAAGATGTTTATGCCCCTTTTCTATAAACCATATCCTGATACCATACCAGAGCAAGCACTGCATTCCTTGCATTAAACTTCATTCCATCATAGACCTGCAAAAACATGTCATAATTTATCTGAAAATCTAAAAACAATTTTGATTGGTTTCTTAATTCCAGATAATAACAAGCCTTACCATATCAGAAAAGGTCTGAAGTCCAACCTCCCCTAAATAACCAAAGAAGCGGGAGAGCAATCGGACCAGGCCCTTGTGATTATTCCAGCGCCTAACAAGTTCCCTCAACGTGAACTCATTCTTCTTCTGCCTTAAGGCAGGTGAAACCTGAGGAATACCAGTTCAAGTTTTAACAGCTAATAGTTTTGAAACATGTGATCTTTTCACTTTAGGCTTTTTACCTTCAGGCCTCTTTTCTAAATAGAAAAGCTTTTGTTTATATATTTGGGTTATAATTATTGTTAATATAGGATATGTGCAATAAAATTAGTTATCAAATAATTTCTATTGTATAAAAAGAGTTGTAGGAAGTAAATAGCAATTAGGAATAGATGCTTACCACTGAATCTATGTATTCAGCAATTAATGTTTTGTATCCATGATAGAGTTCATCTGAATACTTAGAGTCTTCTGATTCATCTGAATTGTTAGTGTCTTTTAAACATAAATTGTAGATAGTTCTTTGGAAATAGTAAAGGATTACATAAAAAGATCAAATAATTAAATCATATCAAAGAATAAAAATTATATTAAAAAATCTTTAAAAGAATACGTATAAAGATTTATATACAGATTGCCATTTATAGACTCTTCTTTAGACCATTTATAGACTCTTCTTTAGATCCTTCTAACATATTACTAAATTTTTTTATACCCTCCTTCATAACATTCAATGCTTCATTTAACTCAACGGACTCCACTGTCATTATATCCTCTTCCATTGCATTCAATGCTTCATTTAACTCAACGGAGTCCATTATCTTTTTGATAGTTAACTGGTTATTTAGTCAATTCCAGCTAAAATTTCACTTCTAGGTTGTAAAGATGAACTTCTGCATGAGGAAAACAAAGAATTAAGATTCCTATATTTTAAAAAAAAAACACACTAAATTATATATATTTTGAGACTTAAACTACAGAAAGAACACACTAGTAATTAGTTTTCCTTGTAAGTCATTAAGGATAAGCAACAATAAAAGTGTTCAATAATGAAAAGAGGTTTAGTATGTCAAAGGTTATTACCTTCAATACAAGTATATGATGAATATAACACACAAATGTTTACTTTCTTGATAACTAAAACATTAGAGTTATAAATGAATTGAATATAAAAATATCAAGCTATGAAAAATTCTTCAAATTCACCAAATTAAAAAATAAAACAAGCTAAAAGATAGAAAAAGAAAAAGGAAAGTAAAATTATAATCCCAAAAGACCAATTTACCCCAAATTCTCCATCAAGACACCATAAGTCTTGAAAATGAGGAGGAAAAAAAGGGGTAAAAGATACCAATATGTCTTGAATTCTTGGTTTAAAAACTAGTCTAACCAAAAATACCCATCTATAGTAAATTCTCTTTGTGCAAAAGATTGTCCATAACTCACCATCATAAATGAAAATAGGAAAAAGAAGAGACAAAACATTTTTTTCAAAAATATACTAATTCAAATTATTTCTCCACCTCATCATTGAGAAGAAAATATAAGCCAAAAAATCAATCTCCATACATCATTAAACATAAAAAATATGAAATTAGATTTTTTTAAATTTAATCTATCCATTTGGTTCTTCATCAACCTACTATTGTGCTAAAAAAATACCATGCAGTATCCACCATTAAACACAAAAAAATTCAACCTATTTCTAAAAAAAACTAATTTTCCTTAAAGTTTAGATACATTCACTATTGAAAAAAAGGCTCTAGGAAAATTCACTGCAGCAATTCACCACAAAGTAAAATTCACTACCAGCAATTCACTGCCACAGAAAATAACCGCATTGATATTTTTTAATATATATTTCGATTTAAGATAAAATATTTATCTATAGTAAATTATTCATCAACCTACCATTAAAAATATTAAAAAAATTAATCTTAGAATTCTCCATAGACCCATCATTAATAAAATCAATGCTAATTTAGCTTAAATTATTCATCTATCTATCATTGAAATTATAATTTTCATAAAAAATAAAAGTACTCATTAGAAGGCACAAATATATTACATATCTCTTCTTTTTTGGATTGGAATTGCTTCTTTCTCTTCTTGACCAGTACAAGGGTTTACAAGTTATCGCAGCACTGGAGAAAGAATTACAAATTTATAGTAACCCTTCTCCAATGTTCACAACTTTCTTTAATTGATCTAGATCACTATACATTTAGAATGACATAGGTAGTTATTCAACCAACAAGTCAGATTCGTTTCATTGTTTACATAAATAATTACTCATTTTCATTGATCTAGATCACTATACATTTAGAATGACATAGGTAGTTATTCAACCAACAAGTCAGATTCGTTTCATTGTTTACATAAATAATTACTCATTTTCACTTATTAAATATTTTTAATCACACTTTTACATATAACTCTTTTTTCTAAATATATATTTTTACAAAATTTAAAATAAATAAATAAATTTCTTAAATTTTAGTCATATGACATTAAGTTATGGAAGCATGTGTATGCAACCTTCAAATGTATGTTTGATGTATTTATTAGCCGATAGGCTATATATATATTGTGAATGTACTTTGAGGAAAAACATGTCTCACACCTGAAACAACTTTTAACTTGCCGTGAAAAAAAAACCTCTGTCGTTAAACCATGTTCAGGTCCTTCGCCGGGAAAGAGATGGAACGCATAGTGAACCGATAACCTAGCATTTAATATTCGGATTTCTGAATCAAATCAGATTTTCTTCACATTCTGAATTCTTGTTAGCCCTAAATCCCCCCATATTTTTTAATCCAATTTTCGTTTCTTGTGAATAGATTGAAGCGACAGCTGAAGGGAGATTGGTTTTCGCTCATCTCATCTCATCTCAGACACCCATTTACACGTCTATCTCCTGATGGCAATCTCTTCATTCACTTTCTTCCATGGCTCGTTGTTATCCACTGATGTAAGAATTTGTCTGGCTCATTGTCATCCTCTGATTCTAAGACTACAAACGGTTATTCTTATGATGGGAAGACACAGAGTCATCCTGAGGCTTCTGGTGGGGGATTCTCTGTTACGGAGTTTCTGTTGAAGGTACTTGCAGTTGGCGCAATGCTTTCTGCATCAATAGTTATGTCAAAAGCCAAACAGACGGAACTTGTGCCTGCAATCGTCAATTATGTTCCAGTTATTGTCAATTCACTTCCACTCACATGTTGTTCCTGTGCGCTAAATACCTATATTCCCCCACTTTCATGAATGTGTATATGTGGACCAGGTTCAAACTTATACTTTTGTAGCAAAGAATTCGAGTTTCATTTATTTGATTTTGTTTTGTTACTTTTGCAGTTATTTTGTTGTGGAGAATGCATTGGCATGTGGATACACTGCGTTGTCAATACTCGCGTCTTTCCCCAAGCCCAAAAAATCCTCTGTTCTGAGCACATTTCTTCTCGCTATTACTGATTTAGTAAGTCGTTTTGACTTTAGACGACCTCTCTTTTTCTGGTAGATCATGTGATTTTAACTCTGTAAATCTGTAGCAGAACTTTTCATTTCTAATGGTATTTAACTTGTATTCTTAAAAGGGGAGTTGTGGGGTTGACATTCCTCAAATATGGGAATTTTTTTAACCATGATATCTCGTTGTGTGCAGGTGATGGTAGCACTGGTATCATCAGCAACCTTTGCAGTTATGGCCTATGCTTATATTGGGTGGAAGGGTTGTGGTGTTTATGATACGCCTTAAGGATTTAATGATGAGGACCAACCACTCAGGATTGAGCGCCAATGGACAAAGAATTGACATTTTATGGAATCATGATGGGTTGGTTTTAACTGTCAAAACTAAGTTCTGTTTAATTTCTTTAGACCTACCTCGATTTGAGGAGAAATTATTTTTCTATCTGATCTTCTCTGTAGGACTGAAAGCCCTTAATATTGATAAACCACCTTCAATGAATCAAATGTTTTGGAATCTCTTTCGCTTGGTGTAGAGAAGGGCAAATGCAGACTCCTAGAACTTGTTAATTTCCATGGATAATACACTTGTAACCTACAATCAATTAATTTTTGTGCAAGGAGCTTAAATTCTTGCATTTCTTGCTTGGTAGAAATATCAAAAACAAATGAATTGTCATCTAATTTGGCTAGCCTGCCATCCGTCAGGTAAAATTTTTTTAGCCTTTCTCCCATGTT
Source organism: Sequoia sempervirens (assembly GCA_007258455.2). NCBI lineage: Eukaryota > Viridiplantae > Streptophyta > Pinopsida > Cupressales > Cupressaceae > Sequoia > Sequoia sempervirens. Next base: position 13,066 of record VDFB02085625.1, read on the forward strand.
GACTAGAGTTGAGTGAATGCAATTGATTTGTTCATAAAGTTACAGATCTTCTTCCCTCCCTTTTTGGTGATAGCCACCACCAAGTGAAACACCCATTAATATTCAATAGAAAATATTTCATTCACATCCTTACCCAGGTTTCCATTCTCCTACTTATGTCACTCAAATCTGGTCTCATCCTTTGTAAGAAACACTCGTAGAGGTTCAAGATCGACAGGTATCTAAAACTCGACTTTTGCAACAATTACCTTATGAGCCCAAGGATAAGGCAAGAGATGTTTCCAGCTTGACAAAAGTATTGTCCATAAATTTTTTGTCGATATTAAAATTCTTGACATCCTTCAAAAGATAAGAAGTGCAAGTGTTTGCATAAATTGAGTACACTAACATATCTTAGGCCACCATTTGGACATATTTTCAGTCGAGGTCAGGTCAGAATCTACATCTTGAATGTTGACAACAAAGCAAATCCCTAAAGTAGATAATAGCTTCCTTTCCTACTTCAAAGTTTGCTACAACTTCTTTTGGGGATGAAAGGTTTAGGAGTCCAAGTTTACTTTCCTTCCACCATCAAGAATATTCTTTGGGGAGAGAAATATTGGGGCTTTCTATTGCAAATTTTGTGCTAGGAGCGCCACAAGAAATGAGAACTCTGAAATTTGGATAGTATGAAACAGGAAAACCCCACAAAATAACATATTCCTAAAACAAAATGGCACCGCCCAAAGCTAAGACATGTCTCATTCAAATATTCGTTAGCCACTTTTCAGTTCCACAGAGATCCTTTCTTTAATGAATCATATAATAATCAAAATTTGGGCAATTAAAGACATGACCCTAGCTTTTACTAATTACAACACTTGCCTTGTGTGAGAGATATGGCATACGATATTCAAAAACATGAGAAGGATCTTACGATTAGTTGGAAAATCATGTAGTTTTGGTGGTTTTTGTTTAGGGTCTAGAGTTTTTTACATCACAACCAAAACTACACTATGTCCGAGTTCACTCAAGCTACTCAATCCCCTGTTTCATCAACAAGATAAAACTCTGTAAGCATTTTGATCTATATACATGAAAATTTATAACTCACTCTCCCAATTTCTAGGGTTTATTATTATTCATTGTAAATGAACTGCTACTAAATGCATGTGAGAAACTGCTTAAGCTACACACTACTTTTAGGATTTTGCTTGTAACATATGTATTACTAAGATTCTATGTTCAAAATTATTGCCAACAATTATTTTCCATTTTGATCTATATACATTTAAATTGATAATTCACTCTCCCCATTTCTAGGGTTTAATATTATTCACTCTAAATGAACTGTTACTAAATGCATGTGAGAAACTGCTTAAGCTATACACCACTTTCAGGGTTCTGCTCTTAACATATGTATTACTAAGACTCTATGTTCAAAATTATTGCCAACAAGTTGTTTTCCAATTGTTTAATGCATTATGGTCAATACCTAAATTTGTTTTGAGAGGAGTTTCCACTTAAAAGATTCTGATTATAATAAATGTATTATTAGATTGTATGCCTAAAATCATTGCCAACAAGTTGTTTTTTAGTTTTATATCGAGACATGTCACTTGGGTATTTACATCTGTCCCTTCATTTGGGACACTGTATAATTCAACTCAGACCCAAACTAAAACACACAAATATAAATAGTTGCATCATATTTTCTATGATTCATCCTCATTTGATTTATTGTTGATGGTTTGATTTTCCCTCCCAATACACTTTGAAGAAATCTCAATCAAGGTTATGCATTAAATTTTGGATATGATATTGGCAATGAAGTCCAATTGGATGCAACAAGAAAAATATGAAAGTTCACACCAATGTCATCCAGGATGCTCTAGCAATGTATTGAAAAGATTATAAATTTATAAGCTATTTCCTTCATAAAGCCCAAATGAATGCTAAAAAAAAGATGAAATTTCACCACTCTCATCATTTGACGATTTATGGTCTTTTCATACATATGTTTTGTTATACTATGTAGATCAACGAGATTATCAACTACCACGCCAAAGTCTCAGATATTAGTTTGGCCAAACTTAAGTCTAATCCTGCTTCATTATTTTCTTTTTCTTTTGGCTTCAAAAACATGCATTGTAAACATAAATTTCTCATATTACTTTCTTTTTGTTCTTTGCAGGCATTGCCTCAGCTTACAGACACATAAGCTAATACATGTTGTAGATCTTGTGCTGGAGGGTCAATTATCCATGAAGGAGCTCATTCAGGTCAGCCATTTAATAATTTTCAATGAAGTAATAGTAGTTGTAAAATATATTTTGTTTCTTTGTATCTTTAACTTCATATGCCTTCATTTCTGAAACGTACGTTGCAGCAATAGCTACAATGTATGGACAACTAGAAGCAGGTTACATAACTCTTATGGTTGGTGTTGTGCAGTCCTTGGTTCCTCTTGTGAAGCATCGTCGGCCATCTTCTAGGGTCATCAACACCCCAAATTTGCATCATACCATTATGACACTCAAGTCTTGTTTTTTGCATCATCTCTTCCAATTTACAAAGGTTTTATGCCTACTTTCCTTGCACGTTGTGTTTATTTTGTTGGGACCTTTTGAACTTAAAATGATTCAACACAAGGCAGGTGCTTATGCATATGCATGTATGTATTACATTGTGGCAAAGTTTTGCCTGAGTTGTGGCTGAAAAGATAATTTCTGCAGTTTTGGTTCATAATATATTTGGAATGGTTACAAATTTGGTTTCTTTCTCTATTAAAGAGATGCACGGTTCAAACCCTGAGGGAGCCCCTTCACATTGTTTAGTTACAACCATTAGTCTAGAGAGCATAAAAAATTGTTGTTATTGTACTGCATGGTAAATTTACATTCACATGCTTCTTTATCACGATGCCCATGGTCAGTGTGAGGGCAGTTTTAGCGGTTTAAGTTTGGGCTCATGTTTTTCTTTTTGTCATTTTTCAGTGTCAGCTATTCAAGGAAACATGCATGCTTTAGCTTTGAAGAGCACGAATTCAAAATGCGGCCAATTTTTGTTGCTAACTTTGAGTATGATACACGCCAATCAAAGCTAGAGCACATTTTCTCTAGATATGGATGAGTTGAATGAGTAGATGCAAATGTGTTCCCCAAGGACATATGGAAACAAAGAGCTATGCCCCTGCTATGCCAACATGAAGACCATCTAGTCATATTTTATAAGAAAATATTTAGCCTACTCTCCTCTACAAAAAAATATGTTGCTAGATGTTGTAATCATGTTAATACTTCTCTTGTATGAAATAAATCCTTTCTGTTGTACTCATTTGATAAAACTGCAAACGACAAGAAGTAGTTCTCCTTGTTTAAGCCAAGCTTCCTACTTTGTCAATAATGTTGAGTGATTGCCAAGCTTGATGTATAAACCATACATCATCTTTCATGGCATTTTAGGGAAGATTTTGCTCATAACCATCTTGTTATGCTTATGCAATCCTCTTTTTTTCTGAACATATGATTTTTTTAAATAATAAAATTCCTTTCTTCAATAATATTATGTTTCACGTGTTTGAGATTTTGATAAGGGGTTGGTTTGTGCACATTTATCTTCACAGTGAAGTCATGGTGGTTGTAGGAATTTTAGCTTGCAATTTGATTCTAAGTTATTCAGTGTTGGGTTACTAATTGATTACTAATTTTATTCAGCCTCACACTGGTTAATAAAGGTGCCTTGATCAATAAACCTAAAAATCTAGAAATTTATATTGGACAACAAATAAATTGTTTGTTTTATCTTATTATAATGTATTAAAGTATTGTAATAATAAACACCAAATAGCTTTTCATATCGCTTGTTGTTATACCTTGCTAATTTATGTATGATTGAATTCAATTGTTACAATATTGATTGTTTCAATTTGTAAATAAAAAAGCAAAAATTAAAGGTAGTAGTTATGATTGGAGCTCAATAAGTTTGCTAATGACTTTAGGATCTTTGGTTTTTTATTCATTTATATTGAAAACTCATTTTCATTTTGAATATTTATATATGTAATCTCTAAATATTTTGTAAATTTTGCAAACAAGCTTGTATATATTTCAAACTACACTTCCTTACCATGTTTACTTTTATTTAGTATTCTATCGGCGTAACCCTTGCACCCCCTCTGGTGCAAGTGCTAGTTTATTAATTAATTAGAAATAAAAATTTGTTGAATTCTCATTTTTAATTAATTAATAAACAACATCAAATGTGCATTTTGTGGGTTGGATGGACAATAGTGTGAGAAACAAGGTATGAACAAAATAAGATACTTAGAAATGGAAATAAAAATTATCAGTATTTGAATTCACTTGTGTTGTTGTAATAAATTAAAAGTTTGATGCAATGGGGGAGGTCCCGCAAACACAACAAACACAATTCCAATCTGCAACAACAATTGTCAATTCATAATTTCTTCAAAAACTCTTCATTCCTTCAAATCAGCTCTTTTCCCTTGTAGCATAGGGAAACCACTTAATCGGGTATAAGTCCACAATCACACCCTTTCAGGCCACAACTTGACTCACTTCAGGGACCCATTTTGACACTCTTCAACATATCAACAAACCACCTATGGCTACTTTGAAACAACTTGCTCAAAACAGGGATTTTACGCCTTTTATGTAGAAGTTGTCAAAATCAACTTCAGAGTCCAAGAACACCTGCATGCAAAGAGGTACCTGTCACAGGGAAGAGAATGGAGAAAAAAGAAAGAGAGGGTTTTGAAGCTTTGTAATATGAAAGATATATTATCAAAACAATAGAATTAAAAATATGCAATGAATCAATCCTTAAGAAAGGAGACCATGCAAACCTAAAAGAAACCCTAATAGGTAGACGGGTATGTGCAGGATCATGGTATGCCAAAAAGTGGCAATAAGGAAAAAAACACGTCTTTCATCGACCCAAAAACGCGAAAATATCGTGTTTACTTTTTTTAGGCTCGGGTGTCAGTACACACCACCAAAGCAAACACTAATCCTAGTTTTCCAAATCGGATATCCGATTTGAAACGGATATCTGATTTGTAGACTGTAACTTTAAAACAATGAAAATAGTTGTATATATATGATTTTTACAAATCGGATATCCATTTCAAATCGGATATCTGATTTGTAAAAAGCATATTTTGTTGTTGTTTTAAAGTAATGGTCTAGAAATCGGATATCCATTTCAAATCGGATATATGTTTCAAATCGGATATCTGATTTGTGTACACATGGACCTAAGGATTAATGGTATATGGTAGAAGGTTTAAGGGTTAAACTTTAAGGTTTAGGGTATATGGTAGAGGGTTTAAGGGTCAAGGGTTATAAGGGTATAGGGGAGAGAGATAGATGGACTTAGTGTGTGAGAGAGTGACCTGAGAGAGTGGGATAAGGTCGGAGAGGGTGGGAGAGTGGGATAGAGTGGGAGAGAGGGAGGAAGAGGGTGGGAGAAAGTGGGAGAGGGTG